>VWZW01000175.1:795103-810335 GCA_013397115.1 Edolisoma coerulescens
CGGCCCGGCGCTGCCGGCCGCCCCCGGCTCCCCCGCGCCGCCCGTCGGGGCCGGGCCGGACCCCGCCGCGCGGGGAGCACCTGCCGTGCTCTCGCCGCGGGGGCTTCTCGCCGAGATGCTCGGAGTCTGCGTTGGCGAGCCAAAATCCTCCTCCTGATCGGGGAAGCGGAGGGAAGGCGGTGGACGGGGGACCTCCCCGGTCCCCAGCAGCTATAACTCCGGTGGAAAAATTCCACGGGAGGAAGCCCGGAGGCAAACGAGCGCTTCCCCACTCTCGGCCGCCTCCTCAATTAGTGCGAGCGCACGGTGCGGCGGACGGATGGAGCTAAGCAGGAGACCCCCCCGTCGGGAGAGTTCTTTTTGCATTATAAGTGGAAAACGAGGACCCCCCGAGTGGTTTGCACTGAGATGGCTACAAAGCACAGCTCAAAGCCCCACTCGCGTCCCTTGACAACCCCGCAGCCGTCCCCGGCGGCACCGCCACTCGGCTAGCCCTGCCGTGCGGTCCCCGACACTCCCGCAGCAGAAACTGCCTCCCCTTCCCCTGCGCACCGCACCACCGCCATCGCGGGGGCGAGAACAACGCTCAGAAAGATGCTTTTGGAGGAATGTTCCCCAGCCCTCTGCAAATCTGAATGGAAACAAAAAATAGCATGGCACCCAAAGCGGGAAAGTTAAGGTCCACAAGAAGTCATATTAGCTCTTGAAAGCTCTGAGCTGTATGAAATCGGTTTTAAAAGGAAGTTACGCTGTTTGAAATGTGTTTTCTTCACATTTAGATGAAAGAGAAAGAGCCTGGTACTCAACCAAAATGACATACTAATTCAGTAAAAACCAATCAAACTAGTACATAAAGGAAATTAATAATGCTCCTTTTTTTGGCTTTTGCATGACAATATTTCACAAGTGTCACTGGGGTTTCCAGACTACAACCACCCACTGTGATGTGAGGGATATATCAAACTACAAAACAACTCCTAGAAAAGAAAATGTTTAAGAAAGGATAAGCACAAAAAAAATACTTTTACCTAAGGCATCATAAGAAATGAGAGAAAAAAATAATTAGATACTTCTTTAGAGGGAATAGATTAGTGTGACCTTTCTTCCAATTATAGCAGTAACTTCAAAGGTACAGACTCAGATGACTGACAAAACAGAAAATTGTGAGATGCTGAGCGTTTCGATTCTCTTCTACAAAATTGCTAACACCTGCAAGTGGATATGGATTAATTTAAGGAGAAATTGCAAGTGTGTGATAGGCCCTGTCAAGGCCAAAGGTGTGACCTTGGCACCTAACGGGGGGCACTCAGCCTTTGTAAAATTGTGTGCTAAAGGAGGGATCCTTCGGACAGTTCCAAAAGTGCATGTTTTTCTTTTTTGAGGGCAAGGATGAAGAAGGAATGAAGAACATTTCATAAATTTAGGTTTTTTCTTAATTTTCTTATAAGACTGTGCATTATGTTGTTACATAACAGAAACCCCTAGATAAAATTTCAGTCATGTGGAGATGACAAGCTCACTCTTCAAAAGAATGATTGAATCACACATCTAGTACAAAATTGCTGCCTTTAAAGCACAACAGTGGTCATTGAAGTCCAACTAGTGCTTCCTATAGCATGCATTGTACGAGCATTTGTACAGAAGAGTGCAAAATGCTCACTTTGAAGTACTCCAGCATGACTCAGTTTGGTAGGGATGGTACTGATGTCATTTTAGTAGCCCAGACATAACACGGGGTGTTGTAGAACAGGGAAGGATGATGGACTATCCCACATGGCATGCTGTGCTGCACAGCACAGCAGACAGAAATTGGGTTTCCCAGCGAGCCTGGATGCAGGTGCCATGAGGGAAGCTGGAGACAGGTGTGCGCTGTAGAGGCTGTCAGAGGTACAGCTGCACGACTCCCCGTACAACAGCCTGCCCCCTGCATGTCCAACACCCTGCTCCTCTCACAGCAAACAGGCACAGAGAGAAAACCCCAATGGACACAAACTTGTGGTTGGCTGTGATCTTTCCAGTCATTCAGCCAAAAGCCAAAGCAGCAGGATCATCTAGTGCCTTGGGCAAACTGCAGTATCTCAGTCAAGACAAGCCAGAGTTTTGTTATAGCCGGTCTGGTAGAAGTGATAACACTCATGGTAAGCACCTGTGCTGTTTCTGGTGAGCTGCAGTGCCCTTGGAGGGTGAACAGTTCCACCCAGCCCAGCATGGGAGTCCTGTGCTGGCAGAGCCAGTGGCCAGGGCATTCCACTTCCATGGCTCTGGACCTAACCCCAGATTGCTCCTGAGCTTTACTTTGCCTATGAAGAGAAAAATTACATTTTGGAGGCTGAGAGTTGGAATGGAAACAATACTGGAATTCTTGAAATGTCCTGTGGGACTGAATGATCTTGTCTCTGCAGAGCACAAGGGTCAGTCTGCTGCTTCTCTGCAGCTCTGAAGCATGCACATCCCAAACCCCTTTCTACCAAAACCTGGGGGTGATGTCATCCTGTCTTCCAGCAATATACCACACTCAGCAGCACTGTGCACCCCATTATGATGGCAACATTTAGACTAGTAGAAGTGCAGGAGTAGCAGTCCTATTGCTTTCCAATTTACAGCAAATATTTTTCCATTAAAATAAATCATCCAAACAGTCTTATAGAGCTGAACACTTGATCTACAAATACTGTGACAAAACCAACCTTTTTCAACTTACTGCTGTTTATAATCCCAAGAACAATACTCATGTAATAAACCTTTCCTAGTAGAACTAGAAGAGGCACTTTGTGGGCAGGGCTGTACAATTCCCAAAACTCACATTAAGAGACTTCAGCAACTTCACCAGAATTTTTTTTGCATGATTAGGAGACCAAACATGTGAAGAAAACACAGTCTAAATCAGTCTAAATCTGATCTTGGCCTATAAGTAATGCTGCTGGCTGGAGCACAGGGAGACATCAGGTTACCACTTTCTCTGAACTGAACTCAATTTCACTACTTCTCTTCTGGAGGAAGGCAGTCACCTAACCAAGCCCAGAGAGATTCAGCACGTGTTTTTCTTTTTTAAAAACTCTTACTACCACTACTGAATATCAGCTTGTCCATTGCTCCCTCACACCATTGCATTACATGGTTCATATGCTGAAGTATTGATTAAAAAGTCATAGAATCGTAGAACGGCCTGTGTTAAAGACTGGCTAGTTCCAACTCCCCTGCCATGGGGAGGGACACCTGCCACTAGGCCAGATTGCTCAAAGCCCCATCCAACCTGGCCTTGAGCACTTCTACTTGAACATTTCTCTGGGCAACCTGTGCCTCACTACCCTCACAGGGAAGAATTTTTTCCTGATATTTAATCTAAACCTACTCTCTTTCCGATTGAAGCCATGCCCCCTTGTCCTGTCTCTATGTACCCTTGTAAAAGGTCTCTCTTCATCTTCCTTGTAGGCTCCCTTGAGGTACTGGAAGGCTGAAATTAGGTCATCCCTAAGACGTCTCTTCTCCAGGCTGAAAAATCCCAATTCTCTCTACTTTTTCTGACAAGAGAGGTTCTCCCTCCCTTAAATCAACTTGTTGGCCTTCTCTGGACTTGCTCCAACAGATTGATGTTCTTCCTGTGCTGGGACCCCAGAGCTGGAAGCAGCACTCCAGGTGGGGTCTCACCAGAACAGATAGAGGGGGAGAATCCTCTCCCTCACCCTGCTGGTCATGCTGCNTAAGACGTCTCTTCTCCAGGCTGAAAAATCCCAATTCTCTCTACTTTTTCTGACAAGAGAGGTTCTCCCTCCCTTAAATCAACTTGTTGGCCTTCTCTGGACTTGCTCCAACAGATTGATGTTCTTCCTGTGCTGGGACCCCAGAGCTGGAAGCAGCACTCCAGGTGGGGTCTCACCAGAACAGATAGAGGGGGAGAATCCTCTCCCTCACCCTGCTGGTCATGCTGCTTTGCATGCAGCCCAGGATAAAACTGGAATTCTGGGCTGCAAGTGCACATTGCTGGGTCATGTCCAGCCATCCACCAGCACCCCCAAGTTCTTCTCAGCAGGGCTGCTCTTGAACTGTTCATTCTCCAACCTGTGTTGATACCAGGGGTTGCCTTGAGCCAGATACAACATCCTGCACTTGGAATTGTTAAACCACATGAGATTCCCTTGAGCTGACTTCTTGAACTTGCCCACATCCCTCTGGATGGCATCCTGTTTTTCAAGTGTGTACTTCTCTACTGTTCCTTAATGAGTCAATTAATTATGAAGATATAGCCTGATCGTGGGTAGTGACCTAACACCTCATTTATCCCTGCTGGTGTATTCTGGCATTGACGTGTTCTTGCTAGAGAGCAGCTCAGCATGTGTGCCCTGTCCATTTTCAGGCAGCAGGATTTCTCAGAGGCATAAAAAAGTTTGGTTTCAGCCTGCTTCTAATGTACCCTATGCTCTGGGGCATGCTTTGAGTTAGTTGCCTGCTGGCTCTTCTCTTATGCAATTTAGCTTCCATGCAGGAAATTCATGAATGTTGAACATTGATTACACACTAATAATTAATGCAAAGTCTTTTATAAACTTTTTGTAAAGTAGATAGCCTGGCTGCATCAACTTGCTAGTAAGAGGGCAACAAGAATTCTGCTCTCACCTGTGAAATGTAAACAAAACACCTTTTATTTGTCCTTTTAATGTAATGATTTTTATCATTGGAATGACCTGCATGAGTCCAGATTTTGCCATCAATGCAATGCAAAAGGGTTAGAGAAGCAGCTTGCAGATCCAGTTGGAAGCTTTTTACAGTGAGGTAATGCCTATGCAGAGTAAAACCAGCTTCACTGACAATCCACTTTGTGTTCAATGTGGATAGGGAACTGAGACCAGGAAGGTTTTGGGTTGAACTGGATGTTGTCTTTGGAATGCTGAGCCAGCAGGATGGGCTCCTAGGGAGCATTACTGCCAGCACAGGTAGAAGGAGTTGGAAAAATTTACTGTCTTGATCCAAGTCAGTTGCTTCAAGAAGAGCAAGGTGGACACATTCCACCCGTGCCTCTGTCAGCATCAAACATTTCCTGGGGCACACATGATAACCTGGCTGCTCTTAAAGGTGTGTTTAAGGCATTTATCTTAAAGAAAAAAACCCTTCAAATTTTGTGTTGTCTTAACCTCCCTAACTGAGGTGAGAGGACAAAGCACCATGCTTATTTTATTAATGTTGGTTAGAGATGCACAGTGGAGAATAGCAATATAGGCATGTAAATGTACCAGAAGTTATGTATTGGTCATAAAAGCTTTATTCCCTCCTATTCTTCCCCTGCTCTATTTCCCAAATACTTGAAAATTATTTTTACATTTTAAAGTAGAAAATGCCTACAATTTAATTGATCACTGTAAGCAGAGTAACTGTATGAAGGCTTTTAGAAATTTTTAATTCTCATTCTATGCATTTTATGTCCTTGTTTTGAATTTTTCTTTTCTTTTGGAGGTAGTAGTAGAGAAGAAGACACAGTTGGTTTTGCTTTCAGATAGGCATGCT
Source organism: Edolisoma coerulescens (assembly GCA_013397115.1). Classification (NCBI taxonomy): domain Eukaryota; kingdom Metazoa; phylum Chordata; class Aves; order Passeriformes; family Campephagidae; genus Edolisoma; species Edolisoma coerulescens. Next base: position 800,603 of record VWZW01000175.1, read on the forward strand.
AAGGAGATGCAAATTCTTCTTATGAAGTACTGTATGTTAATCACCAGAGCTGGAAGCAAAGTTTGGGACCAGTGAGTACAGAGGTGAACCTTTATCTTCCTTTCTTTCTTGATGCAGCCTGACTTTGGCTCAAGTTAGGATAGTTTTGGAGCTCTGCTGTGCTACCTACAATCTACATTTTAAAAGTTCTGTTGATCTCAAACTAGTATAAATAAAGACTAGTATGCTTTCAGCTATTCTTATGATGAGTTTGGACTCATGTCTGTTGATGTTTTAAATTACTTGCCTGAGGAGACAAGAATAAAATCATTGTTAGAAAAAGAATATTTATCCAGCCCTATGCTCAGGGCAAAAGCAGAACAATTTAGCTTTCTTTTCCTCATCAGCAGGCTGGTTTCTGCAGATGTTGCCAAATTTCCAAATACCTTGACTCAAGTTCATAAAAACTTCTTACTTCTCTTGGGAGAGAAAACTGTAGGGCAAGAGTTTTATTAGACCAGCTAGAAAAGCCAGCAGGCTTTACAGCAAAGAGTTTCTCATTTCCCTTGGTTGTGGTTGTTGTCTTTTCACCTCTTTTACGAGCACCTCTGCTAAAGGAGGCACTTAGCTGCAGTCGGTGGTGCAGTGTAATCCTGGGCACTGATTCACAGAAGTCCCACAAGGGGATACCTCAGCAATGGCGTTTCTACACAGTCATGGCTCCTCAGGTGTGGGGAAGAATTCATTCCCTTTCATTTGAATTTAACCTAAATTCAGGTTTTTTACTTTTCACTGAGTGTATCTGCTCTGGTGCTGATGTTCTGTGAAGAGGAATAGCTTTTAACATACATACTTTTAAGCATAAGTACCATTTTAAAATGGCTGCTTATGCTTCATATATATCTTTGCTAAGTTAATTACAATTCTAGCTGTCTGTCCATCTATCTGTCACACAGGACATAGACAGTTTAAATGCTTTTTGGCATTAGATATTAGATATATAGATATAGATATATAATACTTACATATTAGAAAAAAAATCTTTACTGTGAGAGTGCTGAAGCACTAGAACAGGTTGTTCAGAGAAGTGGTGGATGCCCCATCCCTGGAAGTGTTCAAGGTTGGATGGGACTTTGAGCAAGCTGGTCTAGTGGCAGGTGTCCCTGCCCATGACAGGGGGGGTGGAACTAGATGATCTTTAAGGTCCCTTCCAACCCAAACCATTCTATGAATCTACGATCTTTGCTTTTTGCTCCTCAGCTCCTATCAACATCTGGGAGCACCCTCAATAAGGTAAAACCAGGAAGCCAAGTGCGTCTCTCACTTCCCAGAACTCGTTAAAAGTCTTTGTCTGAGTAATGCACTTCCCAGGTAACAATTAACTTTCTGAGACCACCTAAGCCAAACCCTGACTCATGGGCAGGATCACCTTTTAGCTGTATCAGACCTGAGGGATGTCTGTCTAGCCTTCCAGTTACGATGTCTATCAGTGCAATTTTTTTTCTCTTCTTCTTTCTTCTTCTCCCTTTGGATAGAATCAACTCTGATCCATCATCATTCTTCTGGTTAGAAAGCCATGTTAGGTGGCTGATCTTGGAAGCAGCAGTTTAGGCCCATAACTGCTGTTCTGCACCTTATGTATTTATTTGACAGTGTGGAAGCCAACACGGCTGCTTTTGGTGGGGAGGAAGGCACTTCCTGGTCCCTACCCCTCACTGCCTTGTTGTCTGTCTTGATCTTGTTCAGAAAGCAGCTGGTGGATATAGGTTTTCAGCCTGTGTGATTTTTGTAAGAAACTGAGGAACATCGCTTCTCTGCAGCCTTCACAAAGCTCAATAGGCATCCAGTTTTCTAAATCTAAATGAACAATCTCTACTTTTTTTCCTAATTGGACAGATGGATTCAGAGAGCATAATTGACCTCTGGGTTTAGTTTCCCCCTCTTATTTATAATGTTAAAATTAGCAGAACAAACACGAAACAGAAGGAGAGCAGGAGGAGGAACTTGGTGCCTTTGGGGGCATGTGTTGCTCTGCAGAAGGGGAGAGCATCCCCATGCCCTGCCCTCTGTGCAAAAACCCTGCACAGCAAGTCAAGGCTATGAGTACACACAAGAAACAAAAATGCAGCAGTAAGAGGGTGCCAAATCTCTTCATCTTCTGGACAACAGCAGTAACATCTGTCTTCCCCACAAATTAGGATTAGCTTGCAGTTACTCCGTCTAATGAAAATGTCTCCAGAATTTCTCAACACAGCAAAATATTGAACCCAAACCTGTTTTCACTGAAGTCAGTGGTAAATTCCTAAGGCAAACAGGAGAAGTAAGCTTTCTTTTGAGAAGGAAAATATTTTTTGGTGGAAAAAAATTACCCATCTCTAAAACTTTCAAGCATTCTGCTGAGCTTTTTTACTTCAAACTGATGCAATACATTTTGCTCCTGTATATATAACACTCCCATCCCCACCCCCAGGCACTTACACACACACAAGATGACTTGTATTGAAGCAAAGAAAACTCTGTTGAAATGTGGAGTTTATTTATAAAGTGTGTGCATATAAAGTGTACACAGGTTGAGGGATGAGATCCTTGCCTGCTGATTTGATGGTAAGTTTACTGTAAGATTTCCAAGAGATGATGTTCAACGTGGTCATCATGACAATGTCTGGACCTTTCTCCTGAATTTGTTGAGTTGCTTGTCATAGTCATAGATGTTTTTTCAAGTTTACAACCCAGAATGACAAGCACTCTTACTATGAAAGTGAAAGGAATATGACAAAAAGCAAGGAAATTAACATCCCTAAAATTAACAAGTGACATCACCTATTGGCATTGTCATCAATGGATCAATAACTTCCCGGAACACAGCTGCCTTGAAGAATAAAAAAAAATGCAAGATCAAGGGTAAAAAAAAACGAAGTCATAGGTATATGGCAGAAAAAGTAGCCTGGAAGCTGTGATACTGAAAGAGAATAAAGACTCTTGGTAAATAATCTACGGAGCAGGAACTTCCGGTGTGAAATAACAAGACAGAGTAGAACAGGCTCTGCCACCAGGGAAGAAGACAAGCATTGCCGTGCTGTGTCCCCTCTGCCAGGATCCACGCACTGAAAAGGCAGGTTGATGCTCAGTTTGTTTAAGAGTTACTCAAATAGAATTATTTATAGATTTGTATTCTTATCCTTTTATAAAACAGCTATGTTGAGGATACAGTGTTACCAATACACATTATTTTACAAATCAATGGCATTTTTTCAAAGACACTATTGCAAGTATTGCAGAAAAACAGTAGGTAGGATGGACAGATTCCTAGACTTTTTGAGAAAGTTGAAGTCCAGACTAAAGCAGATTTTTCTTCTAAACATCAGGAGGAAAGTAGCTGTCTGATGTTCCCGTATGAGCACTACAGTAGAGATCTGCAGCTGTCTAACATCCCTAAGCACAAAGTTTTTCAAATTAGGGCTCACCAAAGCTGGAGTATTCCAAACATAACTAAACAAATCATTTCTTGGAACACAGAGTACCAATCCAAAGCATAAATACATGTTATTTCAATTTTTGGTGATGACAGGTTTGTTAATATACCCATGAGACTGTAGCCTGCAACTCAGACTTATATAAGCAACCTTTTGCCATGTGACTGTACCAGCTGAGCTCAATAATCATGGATGATTTGTGGGGACTTTCTGGGAGGAGCTGTATTTAAGACTTTCTGCTGGTGATACCACTTTGGGTCCTTGCTTGCTTTATAAGCCATCATATGTCTCCAGGCATGCTAAGCTGTGTGGGTGTGAGGGGAGAACAAACATCATGCAGAAGCATCTGCCTCTTTGCTGGCTTTTGTTTTAACCAAAGCTTTAATTCCTTTTGTATTAGACACAAGTCATGATATTAACAAAATACATAGATAATCCCATTTTGAAAAAAAAGTTGATGGGCTGTGGGAAAAAGAAACTCCCTCTTCAGCTAACCAAATTTGCTTTGAACTTCAAGGAGCTGCAGCTCTTTAATATGAAAAGGTGACACAAAAACCGAACACATCTTAAGTATAATTATAATTTCGGTAAACACTTAATTTGAATATGAGGATCAAGACTGATTACTTGATTCCTAAATTTACTTCAGCTCAGGTTCTGTGATTATCTTGTGGTTGGGGTGGAGGAAAGCAGGGGAGAGCCTGCACAAAAAGAGAGGGGGCCCTCCAGTTCCACTCCTCCTCCTCTACAGAAACGCCAGAGCAGGTATTCCCACTGCCAAAGAGAAAAGATTTCTGTGAGAAAAACATAAAGATAGGACAACAGCTCTGACCCCATTCTTGCAGGATTGTGGGGTCAGATCTAGCCTACAAGCTGTAAATTACAGGGATGCTCCTTTCACAAAGCCAGCAGCTCTGGTGTTTTCAAAGCAGAATTCGGCAGCAAAAAACATACAAACCATTAACAGTGAAAATATAAGAGCAGTGGCTTTTGTGCAACCCATATATGGGAATACGTGTGCACAAACCATCCTTCTCCAATGTCCCTCCCAAGGGAAGTCAGAGGCCTCCCCAAACTGCATTTTTGCAAAAGATTGAGGGATTTTGCCTTAAATGCTCTGTGCTGGTGCCAAGACTTCAAGCAGCTGACCTGGGCATTGCTGTGTGATGATGGAGCCTGTGAAGCACCTTGTGAACAGAAAATTCTTCCCCAGTCCATGATTTCTTTATGATACAGCATTTTGAAGACAAGTAATGTTTTCATACACTATTCTATCAGGAAAAGAAGCCTTTTTTTTTTTTTTTTTTTTTTTTCCCCTTCTTTTTTCCCTTTTCCTGGAGAAAAATATCACCATAGTGAGATCAACATTTTCTTCTGGCAGCATAACACTCTGGAGGTTCCATATCTGGACTCATAATGGTTCTGCTTTAGAAACAGAGTTCCTCAAGGTAACAGTGAATTCAGCATCTTTCCCAGACCCTCTGGAAACTGGAGAAGGCGGTCACAGGGCACATCCATCTGTGGTCACAACCTCAGAAGGCTCATTTGATACCAATGCTGTTGTTGACCTCTTCTTTCTAACCTAGATATACAATGTGTCATTTTCAGTAAGCAGCTGCATTTCACAGACTTTAAATCATAGTGACTTTTTTTTTGTTTGGCTTCATTCATTCATTCTTACGAGCCTGACATTGCAATAGCCAAACTCTCAGTTTTCAATTAAATAGAAGGTCTACATGTGATGAGTTTTAGTTTGTTGGTGCTGTACTGCAATTCCGCAGTGCTAAGTATAGACCAGAGCCTGACTCCTCAGCATTTTTCAGGAGCATCTGTGTTATTTTAGCACCATACTCTTGTTATCCCTGGTAGGATGTGAGGTTGCAGTCCAAACCCAGACTTCCCTGCAAATTGCTAGTTTATTGCTCACAGCCTCTTGACAGAGTTTTTTCTATGAAGTACATCGCTGCCAGCTCAAGGGACAGCCACAGCCACCTGTTTATTCTTCCAGAAAACCTGCATCTGGACTAATAATCTAAAAAAATATTCTTGAGGGTTTTCCAGATAACATCTGCAGATCTCGGGCAGATCTTGCACTGTGTGTCACCAAACTGTGCTCTTAGAGCTGGTGGGGAAAAAAAGACACCAAGAGGGTGGTGGGTGTGGAGGTTGCCCAGGTTGTTCTGATCCTCTTCGAGGGAAACGACAGCCGAAGTAGGAATGCCACAGCATCTCAGGCTTCAGACTCTACTGCTAGACTGTTGCCTGAGTTTCAAGCTGACGCTTTGGGTTTGTTGATTTGCCTGGTTGGTTTGTTGGGTTTTTTAAATAAATTATTTCCCCATCACTACTCAGAAGCAGAACAGTTCAGAGGTGCAGTTGTCACCTACTTGTTCTCATCCAAGATGACTCCCATGCAGCAGCCCAGACTAGCCCCAGTCCTGTGCCATCCTGTTAAGTCTTTTTCATCCCCTTGCCCACAGTATCTTTCATGGAATAAACACTCAAGTCACCCTGGCACCCATTAAAAACAAACCAATACTGTTAGCATCATAATGACTAATAGTCATTAGGCACTACTCAGCACAGTGGGAAGTATTCTGTAATGAATATCCATGGAAAATTTTGCAACCCTGCATAAGTAGAAAAAACAAAACAAGCAAATCCTAAAAAGAGCTCATGTTAGAGCTGGGTTAAATGATTTTTTAAACAATTTGCATTCTCCTTTCTCATTTTGATTTACAAGCCCCACATGTTTTCTTTTCTTTATCCGTCAGAAATTTTTTATCAGACGAATGGTTGCCTGGTAAAGCATTTGATAATGTTGTACTTTTTGCCTTCCTTAAGTGCTTTTGGTCTGATTTTGTCAAGGACCTCATCAAAAGATCCTCTGTTTTCCTACATGGCAAAGCCTACTGAGGAAAGACATGGCACTTAGCTGAGGAACCTCCTCCCTTCTCCCTTCAGAAACAATTTCTGAAGGCCAGCCCAAATTTGTGTCTAAAAAAAAAAAAAGTTTAGTTGCCAGATGAAAATATTCAAGGTGTCCTTAGCATCAAAGAGCAGCAAGTCAGATTAGCATAAGATTTTACTACATCTTCCATACCAGCCATAGTATTTTGTACACACCTTTCAAATTATATCAGTCTTGAAGAGTCATGTCCTTGCATTCCTTTGGGGATTGGAATTGCTGCATACAAGCAAAGAACACAGCTTGGGGCAGAGTTCTTGTTAGAAACATCCCAACAGAATGGAACAGGCGTTTTGCAGATATGATTTTGGAGCAAAGGAATCATGCTGAAAAGCACAAATGAACAAACTTGCATAGGGAACACCTCATATTTCAACAGCACCTTCCCGACAGAATGGCAGAGATGAGGAGGCATAAAAGCAATGAAGAACAAAAAGTAATTAAAATACAACACCTCTGACTTTGCAACCTCAAGGATGTTATCAAGGCAAAAATATTTATGCCTTCTTGAAATTTTGAATACGATTTAATAAAATATCTGACTTACTAAGGGTTTAAGTTTTTGAGACTGACATGCATTTGTCTCATTACAACTCATGCATAGCTAAACTGAGTTATGGCTGTATATCTCAATTTCTTCATGTTACTATGATGCCATTACTTTGGTCTTCTCAATCCTTTTGCAAACCTTCCCTAACACGTCCTGCTTCTGCTCCAGCCCTCCTTGTATTTTTACTCCAAATGCAGCCCTCCCAGAAAACAAGAAAATAACTGGCAAGTCGATAAAAGTTAAGGGGATTGACCACTTCCCTAGAGTCATAGCCAAAATGACTCCACCAAACTACTGAATTCTCAGGAATCAAATGAAACACAACATGCAGAACAGCTCCTGGTTTTTCCCTCCCAAAGCTGTAAAACAACAACAGCAGAGATGGTTTTTCTGGCTGTAGAGAAGGCCAGCTTCAGAGGGCTATTCATAGAAGAGTAATTTCCAAAATTTGAGACATCTGTACAGGGTGACAGTCAGCCACCCTTTATTGCCCAGAGCAATGTTGCACAGTGTTATTCATTTCAACCCTCCACAGTCACCTCCAGTTTCTCAGACCTACAGTTGTCACATTTGTTTCTGCCCTTCTCTATAGCACAAGTTATAGAAAGATCCTTTTCTGTCTCCCCTACCTCATCTTCTCCTCTCAAATATTTTTCTTACTTTCATTTAGTCTTGTGGTCTTTATGTAATATTTCTGGGTTTTCAGAACTCTTCTAGTCTATGTGCATGGTTTACAAAATATTCCTTTAGCCCTTTATTTTGTAGAGCTGTGTTTGCAAATGAATGAATCATAAACCTCTTTTTTTTTTTTTTTTGAGAAATAATTTCTACCTAAAATGCTGAGGAGTTGCAGTTTAGCTAGAGTGTTTATGGATATCTTATGTCTGAGGGGAAAGAGAAACTTGAGGTCAAACTTCTATGGTCCTGGCAATGTTCAGAAGTAAATTTGGTACTGGGGGTGGGCAGAGGAGATGAGAGGAGGGTTGACTTGCAAGGAATTGCTTGGCTCACTGGGTACTTGCTTGTTTTCAGGTGCAGTTCCATCATAAAATTAGGACTGCAGGGATTAAATAACAAAAAATTCTCACTCCAGTGTCTGACAGAATAAAGAATCTGAATTTTCCTCTTTACTGGGAAGAGTACACTAAGATCAAGGCTATAACTGGTTGAGAAGTTCATGGAAGTTTCTGAATTGATGATGTCAAATTGCTTCATCACTGAATGCCTTTTGACAGTGAGTGAATAAAATGTTTGTTCCCAGCCGAGAACTACTGACTTGTACAGCAATCACGTAGCCAACCTAAGTGACCTTATTTGCAGAAAGTTGTCACAGTGGGGTAGGCAGAGCCTTAAAGCACAGCTGGTTCTGCCTGTACAGGCTGCCAGGAAAAGGCTGGAGCAGAGGAAAAGTTGCCAGTGAAAAAGGCAAGACCAGGAAAAGTCATGCAATGTTGCTTTTAAAAAAAAAGACTTCCCGTTTGGGTGAATTGACACAATGTTAAGATCTGATTATTACACTTCTTAGAGAGATGCCTCTGCCCCAATTAAAGTGCAGGTGAGACCACGTGCCAAAGTCAATAGTACAGATTTTATTTAACAGTAAATGTCAGGTAGAGAGAGACAGAAAGAAATAGAAAAGAGAGGAGAGGGTGAGAAACAGCTTAACTAGGAAAATAGTCACCAACCCTGTGCATCCAGAGGCATCCTGTTGCTCCTCTTCACCCTGGTCCCAGTGGTGGGGGTGCCAGGAAATGTGGAGTTCAGTGGATTATTATATGCTCAGGTGTATGCGGGAATGCCCAAGCACCTCCCATGCAGGGAGTAGACCCTGGTGGAAGGCCTCAGGAATGAGTCCGGGGATCTTTGATGGTTTATGACCCTTTCTAAGACATGACAACTTTACAACTGAGCCAAAACTCTCCAAACACCCCAAAACTCTCCTCCTCAGCTGGGGGTAGTGTGTGTACACCTGGCCTTAGCAAACAAGTCTGTGGGCTATGGCTTCCCCGCCATGACCAGACAGAGCTGATTTTCAGGACAGCTGCTGAATTGACTTTCCTTGTGGATACATTCTTCTCCCCCAGTCTTGGTTACTTCTCCTTGGACCTGAGATAACTGAAAATTAGTGATGCCCTGTGCTTTTGTATGGCCACTCAGGTGCCAGATTGCCCTTTCCCAGGGATGGCTGCGTGGGGTTACAGTAGATGAAGGATAGTGGCTCACTACTGCAGACAGCTCCCCTTCCCCTAGAGCCTCACGGCTTGCAGTCCCTGCTTGGGAATTTACAGACTAGCTTGTAAACTAACAGAAACAATACAAATCAGGGAAAAATGGTCTACTTTGCTTCTCTATTTAAAGTTCTCTAATTATTTTAAATAATGGTTTGCTGAAGACATCAAAACTAAGGCTGATACAGCATAAGAAAGCCTCAACTTGTTTTTGTCACCTTACAGAGACAGTTCAAATCTACTTTTTAATAAGCATTTCTAACCCCCCAAACTCCTTCAGCCTAATTCTCCCTGACAACACCGTGGCTAGTCTCCAAGATTTTATTTATTCTTTATCTGGTTGAAGAAAAGCTGTTGGAGAACAGCATGTTAGACAATGAGGAATCTCCCCATTTCAGTAATATTGTGGCACAGAAGTTTTAGAAGACCACAAGATACGAAGGTCTAATTCTTCTCTTGTGCTGGGCTCTGTGGACCCAATTTTGGGGTTTCAGTTTCCTCTGCATTGAGAACATCTGGGTGTATGAGAGGGGTG
>VWZW01000175.1:810346-846968 GCA_013397115.1 Edolisoma coerulescens
GGGGGGTGGGTGGGAAAGGGAGCAAACATGGTGCAGATGGCAGGGAGTATATTTTTCTCCCTCTCCACAAGTTGCTGGTTGATGTTCTTCTTTAGAGGAGAAAAGATCCTCTCCTTGCCCCTGCTTACCTCCTTTATCTAAAGGTCCATCCAGCCGGCAGGACTTGGGAGCAGCTGAAGCTGTTGCCGAGGAATTCCATGTGGGTCTTGGAGTCCTTCTTCCTAAGCTGCAAACTTGGCAGCTACAGTGAGCTCCAGCAGCTTTTATGAGTAAAGGTGGGAAGGAAGATTATCATTTAAACTGCCTGGATTAGGCAGTGTGCCTACTCCTTCCCACCCTTATTACCTCTTCAGACTTCAATCTGTACTGCCAAAGAGCAAACATTTTCTGCATAAACATTAAATAAAGGAAAAACACAATTACAAGTCAGTCCAGAATGAATCTTGAAGGGGGAAGCAGAGGTGAACAGTGCTGCTAGTGACTTCGAATTTTTTTGTGTTTATTTTTACTTTTCCTCTTTTACTTAAAAAAAAAAATGCAAGACATTTTAAAACGTGACAGTAATAAAAAGAAAAAGCTTCAAACTGATTAATTTTCTTGTACTAGCAAGCATTTTAATCTAGGTTATTTTTGTCTTAAATCAGAAATATTTTATCAGCAGTAGCAAAGAAGTGGTGTGTTCATATACAGAGATATGACTATTAAAGAGCAGACACTTATACTGAACATTTCTTCTTTAGAATATTCTTGCAAATACAGAATCATAGAATAGTTTGGATTGGAAGGACCCTTTAAGAGTTACCTACTCCAGCCCTCCTGAAACGTGCAATGACATCTTCAACTAGATCAGGTTACTCAGAGCCCAGTTCAGCCTGGTCTTCAATGTTTCCAGGGCTGGGTCATCCACCACCTTTCTGGGCAACCTATGCCAGCATTTCACCACCCTTATTGTAAATAATTTCTTCATTATAGCTAATCTAAACCTACCCAGTTTCAGTTTAAAACCATTCCTCCTTGTCCTATCACTACACACCCTTGCAAAAATTCCCTCTCTGGTTCTCTTGGATGACTTCTTTAAGAAGGGGAAGGCCACAATGAAGTCTCCCTGGAATCTTCTCTTCTCCAAGCTGAACAAACTCAACTCTCTCAGAAAATAGGTGCTCCAGCCCTGGGATCATTTTGTGGCCATCCTCTGTCCCCGCACCATACACACAAGTGTTATGCGTTCCCCTACCCTGAGTACCTCTTTGATATTTGAAATAGAGATACTTGGGATAGGAGAAAACCAAATCACTGCAGCTGCATTCAAGACTAGACATTCAATACAGCCAATGGGATAAGTCAAGAATGAGTCATATTAAGTAGCAAGTTACAGCATCGTTTGTTGCTCTCTGCCTTTAAAAAAAGAACATTTTGCTACTTTTTCTGGTTATTCCTGGGTTTGTGGAGTTCTTTAGTATTATGCAAACATGTGACTCCCTTTATCCCAGAAGGATATCATGTATCAGGAAACACAAAATTGAATAAATGCTTTGTTATCTGCATTGCTAAACTACAGAAACCTCTGTAGCATCAGGGGCACCATCAGAGACCCCTACAAGGACAAAGATGCCTGGAAGCTGATTGCTTTCAGATATTTATTCTTGCAATGCTTATATTGCAATAGCATCTAGAATGGCTCTGCAGGCGGGCACCTCATCAGAGGATAATTAGTCCTCACTCCTCAGCAGCTTTGGGTGAGAGCTCTGGACTTAATTGCAAACTGAAAGAGAAAGCTGCGTGGTACTCACTTGAGCACCACTTTGCACTGCAGGTACCATAAGAAACAGAAAATCATCAGCTGTTGATATCCAGCAGCAAGGAGAGATCTGCACTTTCCTCTCTCGCTGATGCTCTTGAAATCATCAAATAGGTTCAATCAGAACTAAACCAAAGCAAAGCAAGTAACCTCTTTCAAATGTGATGCCCCACAACACAGTCCTCGAAGCTTCCCAAAACAGGGATCAACTACAAGGGTATTGGTTCAACTTCACTAAGAGATTACATCATTCTTTCCCTCCCCCCACCTTTAGACCACTTACTCCATCTTTTTTTCATGGTTTCAAAATATTGATATCCAAAATCTAGCCCACACCTCTGACATCAAACGTATTTGCTACACACACTGGTGTACAGGTGGGTGACTTAAGAAGGCTCCCAGGTATGAAGTTAGCTTGGGGATATTGCACACCCTGCTGATTACCAGAACAATTTCCAAGGGGGGAGGTGCAGCGGGAAAAAAAAGAAAAACCTTTTAAAAGCTGTGTGCCCCTGTGATTTTCAGTTCTTTGAAAAAGTAAGAAAGAACAGAAAAGCACCCCTGGTGTGTGGTTAAGATAACTACAAAGGAACTATTCTTAGCAGGTTCCTTCAGTAAAATGAAGGGTGCTTTGACTGCATTTTTTAGCCTTGCTAATCTGACAGATATTGATGGATAATTTAGAACAGCCAAAATCTTTGTTCTAAAAACATTGACTCATACATTTTACACGCAGATGTTTTATTGGGTTCTTGATAGATATCAAAGCTTCTTTTAAATACCTGGAAGTTGCATTTCAAACATTTAAGAGTATATGCATGTAGGGGAGGGAAATGATTGAAGAGAAGCTCCATTAAGAGCAGCTCAGAAAGGAGTTATTTATGCCCCCCAACCCGGACACTCTAAATACAACCCCTCCCAGCACTTTGTTTCTGCCTAATCAAGTCTGAAAATTAACAGCACCAAGATCCTTAATGAGCAATTAGGGCCTTGCAGGCTGGTCTCTCCAACAGGTACAGGAGCCTGTGTGTAAACACTCCAGCACTGACCTCCCCACCAGCCCCTGCCTCAGACAGGGCAGCAGCAGCAGCAGCCACCGTGCCTGCCAGAACCATCCCTGCCACTTCTGAGAGCTGGCCCTTCATTCTTGTCCAGAGGTAAAGGGCTCCAGTGTCCCACCTCCACTGGGATTCAAGGAAGAATTCTTTCACCTGAGAGCGTGTGCGGGAGGCACCCCCACACCACAAGCATGGTTTAATTTGAATAAATCACAAATGAAAGCAAGCAAGGCACCCACAGGGACTCTCAGCAGCACTCTTTCTCCCTCAGAGTGCCCCAACCACTAAGACCAGAGAACAGCTGAACAGGCACATGACTCTGAAAATAAAGAGACAATTCCATGTGGGAAATAAAGACATGCACATAAATCAGACACAGAAGAGCAGAGGCCACAGGTTGCAGCAGGGGTTTGGGAAATGCAATGCCGTGCAACTCACAGAATTTCTGAGTCATTTAGTGTTGTTGACCTAGCCTGATTCTAACCAGCTCCTGAGAGTTGAAGCTTTTATGCACTGGCTATCCCACCTTGCAGCCTTTTTCTTAAAAAAAAAAAACAACCAAACTCAGGTAAGAGGGTATTCATCCCTTTATAAGGTAAACAATCAGTAAATATACCATCTCTTCCCAAGAAGAAAATTCTTCAAGGTGGTAAATATTTTAGTAGAGAACCCTCCTAGTAGAAAACCAAACAAGCAAACAAAAGCAATGTAACAAGTATGAAGCATAGACAGAATTTCTGATCTGTCAGGAATCAGAGCTGAAGATCTGCTGCCAAAGAGCTCTTTTCCTTCCTCAGCATGTCAATGAAATCAGTCACTGATAAGAGGCAGGTATGAGGTATTGCAACAGAGAAAAGATTCTCCTGGGCAAATAGGATCAGGCCATTCCTCTGTGCCTGTTTGCAGTAGTGGAAAGAGTTTGTTAAACATTAAAGTCAGGACATTTCCAAAGTCAGTTTTAGACAGTTCACTGGTAAGAAAGCTACCCAGCCAAAATGCTGACTGCTGTTCTAGTTTAGACTAGTGTAGTCTGAAAACAAAAAATCCAAGGCATTAGCATCACTAGCTGAGAATGTAAGATCCAGGAACATTTTCATTAAGTATGTGAAGTACAGTACTGGAAGAGAGGTTCCCCTGGGCCGCCTCACCAGCTGAGCTAAAATTCTCTGGAGTTGTTCAGAGAAGTTTCAATCATTCACATAAAGGCAAAGATGACAGCTGTGCTTTTAAAGATGGATTCTGAAAAAAAAGCAACTACTAGAAAAGTGTACTCTTTAAAAGACCTTTATTTTGGTTGCATGGTTACAATTCATTTATGCTTACAGTTAGATTGTTCCCAAATAATATTTCATAGCTCACCATGTACACAGTGCATTCTCTATCAGTCTGGTATGGAAGAACTTTATAAAATACAGATTAAGTGACTTTTTCATCTGTACACTTTTCAGATTAGTTCATCAAGATTAAGTAAAAAGGCAAATAATTAATTGGCAAAAAAGTGTTTTTACATTTTTTTAATATATTAGTACAAAATGGCACAAAAGGAAAAAAGGTCATTTTAAAGGCTTTGAGCATCAAACTTTTTAAACGCTTTCAGTCAGTTCAACCGATTTTAACTTAATTTCAAATACCAGTGTTGAACTTGGAATTGAACTTGTAATCTTCTTAATCTGTGTGAAGGACATCACATACAACTTTGGACCTGTTCATGGAAACTAAATCACAGCAGTTTCAGAACAGTGACATTCAAGTGCAGCTAGGAAGTTGGGAATTTCTATTCTTCCCAGTAAGTCTATGAAGTCACAGACTAGAGTGTATTTTCATCTAGCCAAACCCACTCATGCACACTTCAGATGCAAAGATACCAGATGTGTCCAATAAAACACAGTATTTCTTAATGCAAGGACTGGAACAAAAAATCCACAAAATTACATCATTCACTCTACATACCTTTGCAGGAGGCTTCCGGACATAACCATACTTGATGCCAGATACAGAGAAAAATGGAGCATCTAAAGGATTTCAGCAAACTGAAGGCTTAATTCACAGGTTTCAGGTATAAAAGAGAGATCACACCAACTTCAGCAACCTACATTTTAATTTTGAACCACCCATATCAAATGGGTAGGCAAATGTGATGGAAGGGAAAGAGAGAAGAAATACATTTCTAACTTAAATTCTGAGATGTGAACTCATTGCCTCAAGCAATAATTCAGGAGTTTGTTTTGGCAGCAACATTCAGCAATATCCCAAAAGATAATTACCCACCCTGTCAACACAAATTATCATTACTTTGATTAGCCCCCTAAACCTTAAGATGTTATATGTTTAAGTTAACAGAACAGTTTACGACCTTGACTGTTTATTTCTGGTAAGTCAGCACCCACATCCGAGAGGGCAGGCAGTTATACTGATGGCAGTACTGAGAACATTATTTCTCAGGTTAAAACAAAAAGTCTTATAAAAAAAGTAAGTGTGATGAAGTACAGAACCACTATTTTACTCAGCTTCACAATGAGCAAACCATGACTAGGAATTTCCTTTCCTAATTTAAATACAAATTACAAAGTTTTCTCCAGAGACTTATTTTGAAGATAACCACAGGATGAGTCCAAGAAGAAATGCTCCAACAGCAAGTATAATAATGAGTATGCACATCTTCTTTCGGGATCTTTGCTGCCAACAGAGAAAAAAACAAGTTGATTGAAAACTGTGCAACATCAGAACATCAGAAAACTATTCAGATGCTTTTATGGTCTTACTGCTTGTGCAATCTAACTAAATTGTGTTCTTACATTTGAAGATGTTCAAGTCATATAAAGGTGTTCAAGGAAAAAAAAAAAGCAAAGTTATCTACATTACTTTATGGCTATATTATTCAACAGAATGATTTCAGTGGTATTTTCTGGTACACAAATTAATGAAAGAAAAGACAGTAATGTAGTAAATGGATGTAATTAGAACTCTGGGGGAAGTAACATGAGAGCACAAGTGACAGCATAGAGGGGAAAATGGACAATCAGTTGCACAACAGAGGAGGTAGAAATGGTCTGCCAGAAAAGACTATTAATGTATATAAAAAAGGGAACAATGGATTACAATTTTAGACTGCTGTGTATCCATTCACAGTTATTTTAAAGGTTTTTTTGCCAAGTGTCTTAGGTACAACTTGGTCTTAAAGAAAAAAAAATCAAAAAAACCCCACCAAACCAGAGACATGACTAGAGACCCACTTATATGGATGTCACTACAGTAGAAGTCCAGATTATGAGCATGTTGAGAATGTTCACATTTCCCATACAGGTCTGTAACTTGAGATACCAAAGCACTCAAGACCAGAGGCAGTCTGTCATTCTTTATCTGAAAGATAAGGAATCTGAAGGTTTTCTTCACAGGATGAAAGAAAATTACCAATGGGTTTCTCAGGCTCTTGCTGATAGCTAAGGAATAACAACACTCAGATCTTGGGATTCTAGGCCACAGCCCCAGAAGTAATGCCAGGTTGCGCTGTACTTGGCAAAAGTTCTTCTGCCTGGGTGGTTTTGATGTTTAGGGTTTTTTAAATTTTCCTCTCTGAAGAACAACATCTGTGTCAGTTCTTCATTGAAGCTGTCAGTTCTCTGCCCAGTACCAACCAGACCATCAAATTTCTTAACAATTCTCTTCTCCTAGTTTTATTGTCTCATTGCCACTTCTCCCACCATCAGGCTAAGATTTTTTCATTTCGTTGTTTTACTTGCTAGAACTCAATCCGTTTGCTGGAGTATCTTCCTCCTGTGGCCATTCTCTCCTTACACTCACAATCTCTTCCTTCTGCATCCTGTTGCCCTCTCTTACCAGAAATGCATTGAAGTCAAACATTTCCCTGTAATACTACTTAAGCAAGGCATGACAAATTTATTTCCACATACAATTGATCGTCATTTCTACAAGTGCTGAAGCAGCCTGGTTTTGCCCAAACTGCTCTGCTGTGTGAATGTACTCCACATGGCAGATGAGTGATGCAGAGCTCATCCAACCACAAACAGGAGCTGTGAGGGTATCAACAGCCTCATCGCCCCCAGCACACCTTGGCGTCTAACACTTCCTTGAGGGGGTCAGGCCAGATATAATAGCTGCTGAAATTTTTCAGCACCTTGGAACAAGTATGAGTTTTCAAGCAAAGGAAAGTTCAAACCCAAAGCAAACTACACAGTCTTTTCAACCAAACACAGGGCAACCCTGCAGTGTTTGGCCTCTCCTGCAAGACCCACTGAACAGAAACTTGTCAAGTCTCCTTACCCTTCCTTTGAGATCAGAAGATCCTTTCCTCAAAATAAAGCATGAAGTTTTTAATTTTACATTTCAAACAGAAAACTAATACCTTACACTGAAAATTTTGGTTGCTACTATTTTTTCCCTGAACTCTGTAAGTATCAAAATAGGAGCCATCAACCATACTTAATGTGCCAATTAGTCCCACTGAGAATACAGTTCAAGGATGCACCCTCTCCCACTTCTGAAATCAGCAGGCAGTCTTTCAGACATTCTGTCACTCATTTACCATGCTAGCTACTACTAACACACATAAGAGGATTTAAAAAAGAAGTCTAAGGACTAACTAACTTAAAGGGGACGATTAATTACTAATAAGATTATTTCTAATAAGTTCCAAAAATGATATAAAGAAGTGGCACTGAAAGGTATTTAAAAGGCTTTTCAAAAAAGTTTGACAGTTTGAAATACATTTTCAGCATCAGAGTAGCAAATAACAAAAGCTGGATATATACAGCTTTAGGAAGATTTTAGACACCAAAAATTGGTGCTAACTGGCCACATCTTCAGAATACTTTCCTGCCTATCTCCCCTACTCCTCCAGTGATCCCCAGAGGTTTGCCCTCCCATATACAGGAACCTTTAACTTCTTGAATTATAAAAGGAGTCGTCTGTTTGTGTAAGGCTTTTTTGCTGGTTTGGGGATTTTTGCTTGTTTGTTTTAAGTAAAGGTGTAACTCCAGGTGGTCTCACAGAATTTCAGAAGGCTCTGAAACAGTGTGGATGGAAACAGCCCCACAGGAAACCCAAAGCTTTCAGAAGTCACTGACTTTTGTTTTATAGTGACCTAGAAATACCACCATAGTCTAACATAAACCTTTGAGTCTTCAAGCCTTGAGGAGCTTGCTAGGCAAAATCCAAACTGCATAAGAAAGTGTAAGTCAGGCCTACTGCAGAAGGACAGTTTCACACAACTGGCATTACCTGGTAGTTTGCTGCTCTTGACAGCTGCTGGTTTGCTTGCTGCACATGTACATCTGCATTTTCCACATTGGCTTCTATGCTGTCTTTGTTTTGAAAGGAAAGATTTCAAATTTTGATTAGTCATAGCCCAGACAAAGGTTTGGAATGCTGAAATACACTTGAGAGCATATATGACAGCTACCCCCAGATGCTGGTGTCTTCATCAGTATTCATCAATGTACCTTGTATTATGAAAGCTTGACCCATCCTACACTTATGTCTGAGCTCATTTCAGAACTGCCCAGGCAATGACTGGCTGAATTCATGTCAGGTAATTCTCCCATTCTGCATGCAGGGCTAAAACTTAGATACCAACCAGGGTAGAAATTCTCAGTACTTCTACCTTTATTTTTTTCCTTTTTAAATTACCTTTTACTTGTCCTCCAACTTGCTACTGACTACTCCTGCTCAGATTAGGATGTTCCAAGGTTTATGAAACAGAGGCAACAGAGCAAACAACACCCTGAGAGGCATGAATCTAGTTTGGTGTTCTATCATATTGACACAAATTTTATTTTTTTCAGTAGAGAAACATGAACCAATTATGGGTTAAGGTGATAAAAAAAATGCCCTGAAAATATATGCTGGATATAGACAACAGCATGTCTTAGCAGCTGACTCAGAAAACGGATTCTCCAGTCACATTTTGTTAAAACAATAAACCTGTTTGCATGAAAGGCAAAGCATGAATCTTAGCTGAATCTGCACACTTAGATCCATTAGCAAGAACAGTAAAATGTCCCACATAAACTCCAATTTTCTGTACAAACAGTTCAAAAAAATTACTTTAAAGACATTTTACACACATGAAAAATTACATATTTTAAACTAGATTTTAAGCACATTTTCTTACTGTATTCCCAGTCATCTCAGCCAGTCTATCCATTATTAGGTTGCACCTGGTTTGCTTTAGCATTGATAGTGTCATTAGAGGAATTTTTCCAGCAAAAGAAAATTCTACATTGCAGCTCTCCAGAGAAACTGAATAAAAAATTTTCAGGTAATATTTGAATTGGACTTACCTATCACATCACCTTGTTCATGAATCATCATTCCTAGATCTTTGAAAATTTCATTAATGTCCATAATATCAGCCTGCAAAAAAACCAATCAAATCATTAATGGACATCACACATTTTAGCATCTATGTGCATTTAGATATAAATACTGTTCCTTGTCCTCCAGGGTGTGCACCCATGACTCTTTATACTACAGGATAAAAAAAGCCCTTAATGTGCTTATTTTGAAGGTTGTTCTGGTACTTTGAGACCAAGATTATCATAAGCAAGCTATCTATCAAACCAAACTGAGGATGATCATGTGCAGAGAGTATACTTCAAAACACATCACGAACAGGACCTCTCATTGCACAGGGCTTGTCTACACACACATTTATATTGTTACTTTAACTGCAGGGAAAAGCTCATGCCACCATTTATTAAAAGCTAGCCATTTAAACAAAATTAATAAAAGCATTTACAGGAAGTATTTTGCATTAGTTTTAGCACATCTATTTAAAACACAAAAATTTTCCTAAGCACCACAGTTCACAGAAATTACCTCTGTAATATGGTTGGGGTTCTGCACCTATATTATCCTACTACCACTTGGTTATGCTGAAGTGATAGATGACATGTTAGCAACTGTGGATATGATCTCTTAACTAATAACTGATACATGCTTACTTCAATTCACTGTAAGTTAAAGTGTGGCTGGCAAGAGAGAGATTATCGAAAAAAATTATACGTAGAATGGATTTTGTCATATGCATCAAGAAGACTTCCCGACAAACTCCAGTTCCAGCAGCTTTCCTATTGGTAGTAGAGATGTGGATTATAGATTGGCTGTAAAAATTAATTTTGTCTTCACAGAAGTCTCTTATGTCAGTATTTCATTGCATGTGGCAATTTTTCATGTAGTTTACACCTTGTTTTTAGATGTTTTTAATAAGCTCTTACTTACGAAAGTTTCAATGATACAGAGTATCTCTGTATTTCTAGAAATGTTAAAAAAAATCCACTTAAAAATGAACATGTTGAACAATACTTTGGGTAGACATATGAGGAGAGGTATAATTTTGCTACATTTATATTCACTGTTTAAAATGATTCTATAATATGACCATATTGGAAAAAAATTGTATGTACTTTTTCTTGCAATCACATGAGCATTCTATTATTCCCTAGCTGAAGTTAAAGACAGTACACCAAAACATGGCTTTCATACAGAAGATTTCAAATGTACATTTCACATCTAAAGAGAGTATTTGCAGTTTTGAAGGGAAAAACCACACCCACAGACAAATGCAAACTCCTCAAGATTCATGTCTGCAATTAATGCTCATGCTCCTTTAAAATGCTGTTTCTTTGGAACATTAAAGGCATATTCTGCTGTTAAACCACTTGTACTTACTTCAAGCTGCCTAATGGAAGATTCCCTCTCCTCGATAAGACGGAGGTCATCTTCTGTAATTTCTTCATCTTGCACTTGTGCTTGCGGTTGACTATCAGACAAAAAACCAGAAACAAAATCAAAACCCATGCAGAACTGAACAAGCACAATGAGAAATTATTCAGAAGGATAAAACTACATTTAAGTACATAGCACATTTCACATTATAAGTTAATAAAATGTGTTTTTTCACCCTTGCCTGTCCCTGGCTAACAGAGATGGTATAACCATCAGAGCTTTGGTGTAGCAGAGCTGCTGGAGCAGTGCTGCACAGAGCAGGTGGCTGACTGCAAATTCTAAGTATGAAGACAAGGTCAAAGTTCCTTCTGAATTATAAACTGCAGAGTTTACGTCTATCTGAGTAACAAAAAAGAATCTGAGAGTGAGAAACAGTTCTTGGAGAGTATGGAAGCAATGGGAGTTCCCAGTAAAAACTGGGCCCTTATCATAACAGTTTTATTTCATTCAAGTTGGACTCTTCTTCCCTAAGTTTGGGTTTCAGAAAACCCAAATGCAGCTTAGGGCAGGTTAAGAAGATGGTTGCAGCTGAAGCATCAGGAAAAAAGGGGGGGCATTATGTGAACTGCTTCTTTTTCTTCCCTTCTACGCCATCAAAGTATCTTGTCTGTGCTAAAAACCAAAAAATCATGGGCAGCTTGCTTCCCTGCAGGCTGTTTATTATTCTGAGCTAGGTTAAGGCATATTAAGTAATTCAACCTACCTGTCCCAAGAGACAAGTGTTCCTTCTTTGTAGTTATCTTCTGGAGCCCCACCCTACATGATCAGTGTTTAAAAATATAAATAAAACATTATAGCCCTGAAAAGAGCACTGTCAGCATTTCTCTAAGGAGTCAATACTAGAAGGTTTATACTAAGTCAAACTGAAACATGATTTAACACGTTCTCATCCTGATTTTGCTTTATGCATGCATAAGGCTGAAATACAACCAAAAGCATTCAGCTCAGTAACTGCCTGCTACAATTTACAAGTACAGCAACATGTATTTGGCACAGAGTGAAAAGGCAAAATTGATATACTGACAAGGAAAAGCTCAACATCTGAAGCTACTCAGCACCTTAATACTCCACTGAAATCTGGCAAGTCATTCGTCCTCATAGGAAAAAATCTGTTGATACCTAAAGGTAGAGCAAAAGCATTTCAAAATCTACTAGAAGTTGCTTTTGCAAGATTACAGCATGAACACAGGGGCAGTTCATGACTTTGTGTGACAAAGGCAAGGAAAAAGTAACAGTTCTCCAGGGATGTTATTACAACTTAATGCAGCCTTTACTACAAAATCCTATAGCACATGTTCTGCAGCATTTAGAGTCAGCTATGAGCTAAGTAGCACTGTGGAGGCAAATCTGACACTGAACACCACTAACACAAATGTAAAGAATATACTGGCACATTTTCTGATACTTACAGACACCCTTGAGCTGGCTCTTACTCTGGCTACAAAGTCTTTTTCCTTCTCAGCAGCTTGCCTTTGGAGTCTTTGGAAATTTGTTAGTGCTGTGGTGAACTCCCCCACAAGACGGTCTTTCTGTATTTTTCTTTGACGCTATAGGAGAAAGAGTTTTACCAAGTCAAATGAGCTCATGCTTTTCAAGGCTTTACTATTTCCAGTCTGCTAAATACCAAGGCATATACACTCTTTCTTCTATATTGATGTAAGGGAAGGCTGTCAACAAAACCATTTGCAATTCCATCGAAAAACCTTTTTTTCCTTCTGGGATCACATAACCGCACAAATTAAGGCATTTAAAGAGGAAATCAGTGCATTTATTTTCATTTAACAGCTGGAAATGAAAAATGAGCAGGGATAAGAAAGATTCTACCCTCCTTATTATCTGCTGATTGTAAAATCTACTGCTTTGGTGTGAAATTTTTTGACCCCAGGAATGCTAAAATATGCAGAGGTGACTGAACGTAGAGGAAGGGTGCAGAAAAGAAAGAACAGGGCACTTCATATGTATTTTACATAAAGTTGGAAATACATATTGAACTGAACCCAGAAGTGGATTCACATACCCTCTTAAGTGCTTTAGAACAGGTCCAGAAATACTTGTTCTAACCTTTCAGGTTTGGGGTTTTTTTTTAAGATGTGGGGAAGAGAAGAGGAATATTGGGCACTCAGGAGAGCCTCTACCTATTTTCCTAAATATATACATACATTAACCCTTACAAATTTCTGAAAGGTTGTCATTTGCCATTCATGAATCTGTTATTTATGCATTTTGATAAGACATAGCTTTGATAAGAGGAGTAAAATTAAACAGTAAAACATTTCCCTGTGAACTTTTCTGCTCCAAGATAAGCAAACAGAAAAAAGACAACAAATGAAAGATACTTTGGCTGAACTAGAGGTTACATACCAGGACCAAGTTTTAACATTGCTGTTGGAAGTTTACAGCTTGACAGGATGAGCACACACGGATCATGGCCTGCCATTTGAACTCAGTGTTTCAGGACCATTCATTTTCCCAAAGGCTCCTTAGTAACCAGCCACAGACCAAGCAAGTGGCTTAAGTGACAATAACCCGAATCCATGTTTTCTAGGATCCTGTTGTTCTTTCCTTATATAAGTGACAGATTTTGCTAGGATAAGAAACCACAGGAGGGCAGACAGGAGTGTGCTAATCACAACAGCCACTTCTCATGTTTCTGCCTGAAAGATTTTACACAGACCTCGGAGAGAAGCAGTTTAAAGACTGCACAGGTTGTTTTAATAACAGCTCCTGTCTACTACTCTTGAGAAAGGAAAAGCCTGTGGACAAGACATAGCACATTTGCTGATCTGAGTGATGCAGAACAGACATAGTGTGCATAATCAAATTATTCAGACAGTGAGTGAACAGCGTTTTGGCACACAATTCCTTGACCCTGGAAGAAGCCAGAGTGCCGGCAGAGTCAGATACAGCATCCCTTTAATGGATTACAAAGTGTCCACCAACCTGAAGTAGCAGAAAGGCACAGCACACTGCCTTGATTCTCACTACTCAAGTCACGCTACCTCATTCCTGATACATAAAAACAACTTTGGGACAAGTCTGGACGGCAACAAAATATTCTTATATTTTAAGTATCCCCCCACTGTGCAAATGTGTTGACTAACTAAACACTGCTTTGAAAACAGGAATAAAGAACAGAAGTGACTCAAATACTTTACATGAGCCAACATGATAGTCAAACAAGACATGCTCTTTGGTTTTATACCTGTTCACTTGTTGCAGGCAAAGATCCAAACTCTTTAATGTATTTGTCAGTTTCTTTGGCAAGTTGGTTGGTGTACTGCTGCTTCTGTTGCCTAAAATCAAATGCAAATTTTCGTTAGAGATCATTGCGTTACTTTGCTGAATTTCACTGATTCTCAGAAAAACACTAGTAGTAAAAGCTTCTCTGAAGCACACAAAGCCATCTTTATTCTGTTCTTGGCTGTAAAGGCATGAAATCATGGATTCCAGGCAGGACAGGTGTGAAAGAAGGTGTGTTCCTCAGCATGACAGCATAAGTAATAATTACTCACTTTTTTCCCCTTAGGTTTCTTCTATTTTACTCATGTGCAGCAATACACTTGTAGTCATTATGAATACATGAATATGCTTCTGATATTATCACATAGTCCTTTACCAATATTCACTTTTTTTTTTCTCTCAAGCAACTTAAATTCTTTCCCTGCTTTGGTATCCTCCCTGCACAGTCTATATAAAAAGATTTTATCTGGAAAGCTATAATCAAGCCATCAGCATCAATATTTAAAACAATCATATAACTCTTGGAAAGGCCAAATATTCAGACAGGTGAAAAATAGAAAAAAAATCAAGCAAGCTTACTATATATACATAAATTATCCCAATTAAGGGTCTGGAACATGTCCTTCACAACAGTTTCTGTGCTGTTTAGTTGAGAATTTATGCCTAGATCCTGTTGGGTTATTGCATAAACTGAGTATGTTTGTCTTCACGTATTTCCAGTCCCCAGAAGAATATCCATGTGGTTTGTACCTGGCTAATGTTATGGGCCCTGAACTCAGGCTATTATGAAGAAATTTGGTTCACACAAAATGAAAATCATGACTTTGGTCCAATACACACCTCCTGCTACTATTAAGTGGCCACAGCACGGCATGAAAGACACTGAAAATTCCAGGGTAAGCACAACATGTTGCTTACATGCATTTGTGATGCTGAGATTAATGTGGTAAAGGAGTTGAATGAGAAAAATCATACTGGTTCATTAGACCATGCAGAGAAGTGGAGAGCACCTGCTTTCTCTGCTAGAGGCATATTAGTGAAAGTCCACCTTTAGGTGATTGAACTCCAGCAGAGCATCTGCCTTGGAGTCCGATTTCACTTCTGTTATGCTACTACTTCTGGTACCTATTTACTCTCTAATGCCATCCCTTACTGTAGCTTTCATCACTAAAAATGACATTCCCCTTCCTCTCCCAGTATCCCACCTCACAAAAAACCCACCCCAATATATTCATTACCTTGTGACACTTACACAGACAGATTGGAAGCGTTGACTGGAGTGAAGGGGTGTGGATGTATGTTTTTGAGCAGTGATATTGCTTTCTGCTTGTGCCACTTTCCCTTTGCTGACAAACAGCACAGGTTTTATAGATGTACTGATACTGCAGGCAATGTGCACGGGCAAACCAGCAGATTTGAGTTTACGGACTATCCTACTTTCAGAAAGCACATCTCAACATTTAAGTTTCAAATATTTCTCTATATTCACCTTTCTCAGGAAATCAAGCACTCTGCCTAACAAAAATCAACCTCACCACCTACCAGGAGATTGTTTACAATGCAATGAAATTAAGTGTTTTCATGTGAAGTACTCACAGCTGTTGCCTCAACTCAGGCGTGTCCTGTGGTGTTCCAAGCTGATGAAGTATTCTTTGTATCTCAGCAGCTGTTTGTGAGGAGGAAGAAAAATTTGAAAGGGGCACAGACAATTGCTACTAAGTTTCCTGCATTTTTGCTTGACAATTCTAAAGCCATATAAATAAATTGACAGAAACTGATATGCAGGACTTTTTCAACCTACTACAAAGATTCCATTTGTAAGTCCCAGAACAACTACTGAATGATTTTTGCCATGTCAAAGACAAAACCTGAGGTTTCTTATGAAGGATAGGAATGTATTCAAATCTTTAGGTAGAAACAGGCAATTTAAAGATTAGTCAATAGTTTCATTATAGTAAGTCTAAATCAGGGGTTTTATCATATTTTTTTAATAAACAGCACAATTCTTATTCTGGTTTATTTTATGCATATCATTTTGGAAAACTACATGGAAGACTGCCATAACATTATCTTACACCAATATTTCAGGCACTGGAACAGGTTGAAGAGACAGCAACAAAGCATTCATGGATTTACAGTACATTAAAAAGAAAATAAAAGTCATGCATCCAGGTTTAAATTGCAATTTTGAGAATCTTATGTTTTTAAGTCTGGGATACAAACTGCCAGTGATTTTTAAGTGTATTTCATAAAACATATTAGCTTTGAAGTGCAAGAAGTGACATATTGTCTGATCCTTTTATTCAGCTTAAGATATTTTACTGTCACAGGAGAAAGTAAGGAGAAAAATGGACAGAAACTTAAAGGATAGGTAGTTTTCCACACTGTAAAACTAATAGCTTCAAGATGCTTTATCTCAGCTTAACACCCTCATGTCCTAAACCAGAACAATACATATCCAGAATAACTTATTTTGCTTGACTTCAGCTAGGAGCAGATTTGTCCTCCCTGTATTTCTGTGGCTCTCCCCAGGCAGAGTGGTGTACACAGACATGGTAAGATATTATGTGGGATCCTCATTTCATTAGCTCACTAAACACAGTTAAAAATTCGGTAAGTGGCAACTCTACATAATGAAGAAAAATATATTTTTAAAAAAATAGAGTACTTTTCCATATACTATAGAAGAGATCTGTAAGAGACAGAACTTCAGGTAAAAGAAGAAAATAAGCTACGAGTTACATTAACCAGTTAGATAAAACTGGAATTCCTTAAAGCATTTTTAGCAATAATATTAATTCTGATCTTTGCTTCATAACAAGTCTCTGGTGAATGTTGTAGATGATACTGGATTATCTACACTACTTTACAAAACATCCCAATGCTACGGCCAATTCTTTCTGTGCACACCCAAGTAATAAAAATAACAAAACAGGGGAAAGTTAGACTTACGTGATGCAAAAAATCAAATATTTAATGCAGGTGTTTTTAAGAGAACTGAATGGCATAAAGGACTAACAATTTCTGTGAGGAATAGCACTGTAAGATGGATTTCATGCAGCTTATATTTTAACTGAGCTGAAAACCAGCAAAACATAAGTGAAGACTTTTGCCTACAGTCACCACCAACCACTGAAGGCCAGCCCTTCCCTGCCTCCTGCCTGTCGTGCCGAGGCAGTGTCCAGCTGCCTGTACTTCTCCTGAGCAGCTGCAGCTGCTCACACGCACTGATTGACACGAGCTCGGGGTAATTAAGCTTCCTTTTTATGGTCAGTGTAATGCATTGTTTTAACACAAACAAACAAAAAGATAACTGGCTGGTGTCATCTTCAAGAACATAGAGTTTTAATATCTATAAAATCGAACACTAATTATCCTGAGTTTGTTCCAAGGCGCTCTCCCTTCTGACTCCAGAGCCGAGGAGCTCAGTCACTCCGTTATGTACTTTTAAAAGGCAGAGTAAAAAGAAAACCAAACCAGAGACAGAAAAAGTACCGCTGTGTCCCTACCGCCACCTAGAGGTGCATTATTTAACTGCAAGTACAGAAAATGCAGGTTTGCGTTTTAAATAAAAGTTCCCTGAAACAAAGCCTATACTTAAAATATTTCCATTCCAAGTTAATTGCATATTTATCCTACTTCTAAAGCTGAACACAAGTAGATAATTGAGAGAAAATTAAAAGCCAGCGCTGCAAAATTGGTCAGATATACAGTTCCAGAGGCAGAGTTCATGGCAGTTCAGGTCTTGTGATTCAAAAACTTAGCACAAAATTAAAACACATTTCACCAAAAAGTCGGAAGTATGCATCAAAATAGCAAAGTTCTAATGGGATCTCAAATCACACGGGGAAAAAATACAATAAAGAAAAAAACTGCAAGGACTGAACTGACACCATTTTTTCTGTGCTTCTTGTAATTTAGTATTTTCTACCTTAACCTTCCACAATAATGGATATTATTGAAAAAATTCAATTATTGGTTTATATGAAGTAGACCGCATAGAAAAGTGAAACACTGCTTATTCAAGTAAGTAAGCAGAAAAAAAAAGCAGAGCAGAAAAAGTAAATTTTGGCCAACAGTCTTCAGCACTCCTGAAGACGCTCCATAAAAAAGCCAATAACAAGGAGCAGTATAACAAAGGAAGTAGAGAAGCTGACCTTCCTGAAATCTTGATTTACAGTATACACTTGCAGGTTGATGAGTTAAAGAAATCCAGCCTTTGTACTCCTTTGTATTAATATAAACATGCTGGAGTGTATACAGACTAAAAAATACATTCTTTATGGTCTTATAACTCTTCTGGTTTGGCTTGTTTTTTACTGGTTTCTCACTGTAGCTACTTCTCATTCAAACATTTGATATAATATTATATTTATAATCACAAAGCCACCTAAACTTTATAGGTTTTATATAGGTTTTATATATAAACTTCATAGGTGCATGAACAAAATAAAAATTTTTAAACAGGCTTAAAGACATTACCACCGGGATCACAGAGGGAAAGGGTCTTCTTCCCTCACATGTACACACACATCTCACAGAATCTGATTAAAAGCAAGAACTAGCTTTGTAACTTCTTAGATCATAAGACAATATCCCTTCCTTTCCTCAAAGGAAAAGCAGGGTAGCCTTAGTGTCTCCTCCTAAGGTTAGACTGCAGAAATACCTCTGCTTGCTCCTTCCACTACTCCATTTGTGAAACAAGAAGAGAGACGAACCAAGCAGGCAACGAAGAGCAAAACTGCTGGAAACCTGGGATTACTCTTTGGAAAACAGAAGTCCCTAAATTCCCGGTTTCACTGCTGATGGTTGTATTTATAATGGTACTGCCTCCCTCATTTAACCAGCTTTTCAGCCCTGTGTAGGGAGCTCAGGCTGGCAGATCCCATCTCTGGTCCTCTCAATGCATCAGTAACACTTAAATGTCTCCGAGAGCCAAAGGCTTAGGCCGAGCTCACAAAGCCCTAGCTCTGCACTGCAAACATACCGGTAACAGTCAGGGACCAAAGATCACAGCACAGTTCTGACAGGTTCCTAGGTTACCTCACTCTTTACGGTTTTCCCCTTCCCCAGTTTCCCAATTCTTCAAACATCCCAAGGAGTTCTAAAAGATAGGAGTGATCTGAGGTCCCTGCTGTCCTGGACATTACCAGTCCTGCAGAGACTGACTGCACCTTGTGCATGATTTTAATCCATTTTAGTGCAAAGTCAGACACTGGCTCACGTGAGCACGTAGGCTCCTTGGGCATATATAGGTGGCTGCTGGACTTTGCTCAGGAGCTGCACGAGGGCACACACCACGTGCGCATGCAGGCGTTCTTCACCAAAGTCACCGGGGTATGGCAACAGCCTACGTCAGAGAACTCCTGCAGCCACTTCACACCGCACATCAGGGGAGATGTTTGCATAGAATGAAAATCAACAGCTTTGTCAGGGCTCACAGTACACTGGCAGGAACAGCACCTTGCCAGCTGTGGGCTGGCAATAAAAGAAAGCAAGTCCACTGGAAACTGAGCAGAGCAGGAAGCAGGGTACATGAGACCATGCAAGCAAAATGCATTTTTTTCCAAGCAACCGCTGTCTTGCGTGCAAAGGAATCTAATTTTTTTTCACCTGAAAATTAGTCTTGTCTTAGAAAGAAGCAATACCGTAACACTATGAAGACTTTTCATTTGTCTTTGCAGCATTCCTGATCTAGATCTTACAATACGCAACTATTAGCTGATAAAAGCTACTCAGCTACTCTAAGGCTTGTCACATGCTCAGAAACAGGTCAGACATGGTTAATGATGAGCCAGAGAAACAATTAAGACCTAACCTGAATTCCTACAGAGAAAATTATTCAAGAGTCAGATCATGTTTATTTTTACTAAGCCAAACAGTGGTTCCATTTCTAGTCAGTGGAAGCTCTTCCTCTAGTCAAGAACAGAAAAAGGAAAGTAGTAGTCTCTGATATCAAAGACCTCCTTTTCTCTACAGGAATTATGGAAGTAGAGATAGTTGCAGTGAAAATATTTATATTTTTCAATGGGTAGGACTACTTGAGAAATACGTTCCTGACTGAACTGTAATACATACAATTTTTTTTCATAAATAAAACCATGTTTCACATACTGGATCACACAACTACCCTTGCTTTAGAGCTGGCTAGCAAAGAAGAAAGTTTCATCTCCTTGCTCCTCATCTTGTCTTGTTTTTCAGCCAGCTTTGCAAAGCTATTCCATTGCTACAAGTAAATCCATGTCGACATAATTGCTGGTTCTGGTCCTTGAAATCAGAACGTTTAAAAGCTGGCATAGGAAGTTTTAAACTTAAAATGAAGACACAAATAAATTAATACAACAAAGACCAAAATATAAACAACTTATTTCCTCTAAGATCATAGGTGCAAATAATCTTAATCCCAAACTGTGAATTAGTAATCATTGTACAGGGTGCAACACCACAGCATTGCTGCAGTACATAAGGTGAAAAAACCCCACCCAAATCCTTCAGTAAAATCCTAATGTTTGAAAGGCAATGCACCAACTAAGAGAATGGAAATGAAGAACAGAATGAAGGTCACCCACCTTCTCTGGCAGGGCCGAGAAGTGTCTAAACACTGTTACTGATGTTCATCCACAGCATTAGCCAAAGGAAACTGAGGATGGTTCTACTTTGCAATGCTTACCAGTAACTCCAGCTACAGGAGAGAAGCTTTCTCAAGTTAGCCACAATCAGCTGTCTTCCTACCTCAAACTCCATTCTATTTCACATTTGGAAAACCAAACTTTAAAACCTCAAGAGGCAATGACCAAGCTTGTTGCAGCTTTACAGATGGAGAATGACATGTATCAACAACATAATCCAGAGAGTTCTAAAAAATATTCCTCAATATAGAAGCATGAAACTGACAGCAAATACGTTTAATGAATGTTGCTTATTACCCCATTGCAGTAACCTCACTTCTTACTTGGATCACACAAGATTGCTTTATAGACATCTAGCAGTTGTTTCCTTCAGTTTCCTTCAGCCAGACCCACCACATTGCCCACTTTCATAAAGCTACGGTCTAATGCTTCCACAAAAAATGTGGCACTCACTGGGTGTGCATGGAAGAAACACCAACAGCAACACGAGCAACAAACTCAGAGGCACTGCACCGCAGAGGACAAGAACCAGACAAGCAGGCAGAGCAAGCACAATGAAATCTGCCTTACAAAACAGCAACCTCACAGGACCTCACAGGAAGAAGGAGCAGAACAGCTCCTCCTGAATGTTAATTGTCATGGTCCCACCTATGTCACCATCCTATACTTAAAAAGGGACAGACAGGGTTTTAGTAACTGTCTGAGGTTCACTGGGCTAAAACAACAGGTATTTAAAGACAGTGCTTTTCAGTCATTTTCCTTATTCCTGAGCCCAAGGAGAATAAACAGAATCAGCAAAGCATTCCTTTGTGTACACCAAATGCAACATTTGCTCCATGTGAGTCTTATGCTCCAGCTATGGCTTCATGAGGCAAATAAGCAGTGACTACAGCACCAGCACAGTCACCTTGCAGAAATGCTTTGTCAAATACCTCACACACGCTGAGACCGGCTGGGTAACTATGAAGAAATCTCCTACTTCTTTCCAGCTGAAAGAGTGAGTCAACGAACAGCACATCCAGTTACAGATTAATTTGTGTGGAATCTAATAAACTTCAGAGTCACTTCAGAGCAGGTTATTGGAACAAAAGAACTACTCGTTAAAATTACACCAGTTCAAACTGCTTTTGCCTGGGGACAACAGACTTCCTCACTTTATTCAAATCCAATTCAATGTGTTTTCCTTCTGCACTTCAGCTGAGGGTACTTGACTGAACATGAAGAGATGTTGCAGAAAACATTCCTGGATCAAGGAAAATGAAGAGACTTTTTTACAAGGGTACCTAGTGACAGGAAAAGGAGGAATTGCTTCAATCTGAAAGAGAATAGGTTTAGGAAAAAAGTTCTCTACTGTGAGGGTGATGAGGCACTGGAACAGGTCGCCCAGAAAAGCTGTGGATGCCCCATCTCTGGAAATCTTCACAACCAGGTTAGACGGGGCTTTGAGCAACATAATATAACAGGTGGCATCCCTGCATGTGGATGGGGGTTGAAACCAGATGCTCTCTAAGGTCCCTTCCAACCCAAGCCTTTCTATGATTCAATGACTTTGACTTAGTTGCAATAATTTCATCAGATGAAAGTCTTCTGTGCAAGAGCCTCTTTAAAGCTGTAAGTCTAGTTCACACTCACTAAAATTTTACGTAAACCACAATGCCACAGTGCTGTCTTGCTAGCCCTACTTTAACCAAGAGTGACAGTTTATTAGAGGAATCAAATCCAGGACACCAGTCAAAAGATACCAGCTTACACTAAAAAGCATCCCCAAGAGCTCACCTAATGGGAATCATACATCTAAAAACTTCAGTAATTTGGTTTTAAGTAATTTGCTTTATTCTGTCTGAACTCAATGTATAACACTGATTATTCCAAAAGAGAAGAATGTACTGGCACAGAAAAACAGCAACTGATGTATGTGTGGGAAGGAGAAAATAAAATGAGGATGGGCCTGAAGATTGTCCTTTGAGCTCTAAGGACTAAAAACTCAGTAAGCATGGAAGAGTGCGAAAACATCCAGTCTTGTAACCTTTTCTTTATATGTTGTTACAGCTTCTGGCATTTCTAAATAGAATCATGCCCCAGAGTGACCAGGAACATCAGCAACAATGTCTCAAGTTCAGGATCTGCCCTCAGTTTTTTCAGTGCTGTTGTAATTATTTCTTTCTAGTGTACTCCCATCTACAATGGTCTTCCAAGGACACAGTGAAGTGGGATTGAAATATTGCCTGTTCTGCTAGTGTGGGTGTAGAACACACTAAATACACATTGTTTATGTGCACAATAACTGATCATGTGATCAATTATTACAGCTCAGCCAAGGGGAAGTCATTCCATCAATCACTTTATATTCTTATCTTAAAGTGTCCCTGGTAACTTCCTGAAACCCGGAAGTTTGAACATTTCCCTAAAGAACACCAGTAGCTTATTAAATTATGAAAATGAAGCATATTTCTGCAGTAAACAGTAGCTGCACAAACACCATAACCAAACCCACTCACATGAAGAAAGTCTGGCTTTTTAAGAGGCCAGGTCATTCCTGCAGCTACCTCAGGAGCTGATATAGAAGGAGACACAACACACCATAGACTGGCCAACACAAGCAAGTAGCTGCTACTGCTGGGTCACGCACAATTGATCACTGACCTGGGTTTATTCTGAGCCTTGACAGGAGTCCAGCCCTCAGCACAGCAGTTTTATAGGAAATTTGATAGAGGGCTCTCTGTATAACCAAGCTGCTATGCAATCTCCTGTCCACAAGGAGGAAAATCCAACAGTACTGAGCTGGAATAGGCACTTTAAGTACCTTAGAGAGGGTCTGAAATACAACTCTCTAAAGACAGGCAGAAGCATGAGGACCCTGGCCACATCCCTTCTCCTCTGCTGCAAATGCAGGCTGTTTTGCAAAAGTTATCTTGTCAAGGTGAGTCCATTTATACTTACTACATCAACAAAAGTAACAGTTGCAATAAAATTGTGGATGTCTTCACTGGACACCTTGCTATTTGTAATGCAATACAGTGTCAGTCAAGGAAAAATTCAGCCTTTTCTGCACATATTGACACAAACAGTGTGCTGGAATGTACATGGAAGACTCATTTTTCAGTCTATTCCGCTGCTAGCATAAATAAATCCCTGTCCCTCTTGTGCAATGTCATCCAAATAAGACACTGTTTCATATATAAGTTTTTATAGAACCAAAATACTTTTAACAACCAAGACAAAACACAGAAAAATATTAACAAACTCTCCAGATTCATAAACAAAATTTGTGAGGCATGCTACCTTAAATGTGTATGCTGTTTTACATAGAACAAAGCCTTTAAGAACGGCATGCAAGTGATTCAGGCTTGAAGTATTGAGAAATAGTTTATTTCTAAAAGAACTGTGGGATTCATAACTCCACCTCTTTGCAGAAAGACAGACATTTAGAAAGACCCAAATTAGCTAACTTTCTCCTCAATTCCTCAGCCTTCGAACAAGTCCACAAAATGAAATGTGGAAGGACATAACGGTGCTTAAAATCCCTAAATAACCATCTTTTTCCAGGTTTTATAGAAACTTCATTCTAAACCCAAAAGCCTTCTGGACAACAGCAACAATAATAATATAAAAATTGTTTCTGCTGCTATGTTCCCACAAAGTTAAATCTGGTCAACTGCAGCTAATTTGAAATTTCTGGCAATACCACCATTAGAAGTCTCAACAAGCTCTATTGGAAGCCTGTTTTCTTTAGAACCACACCTGTACAAAACCACACTTTACATATAGACAAAACAGAATTTTGTTTTCATACAGGCTCTGATTTCAACACCTCAGCGATTTCATTTACTTTTCATGTGCCCATCTGTGTTCTTCTTCAGCCAAGAGTAATCATGCGAACCTGCTGCTGTTACAAAGATAGCAACAGATACAGCTTTTCACGAATGTTTCAGCTTTTTTAGCTGAACATTTTAACTACCTACTGGGCTTAAACTACAACATAAAGGCATTTGTCAAAAGCCTTAATATTTTTCAGGGTTTATGATTTTCTACAGTTAGATAAAGTTACAGGCAAAGTCATATGATCTAATTCGACTCCCATGTTAACACCAGTCAGTGAGAATAGTAGCTTATACAAAACCTGAGACGCAAAAGAAATTGAACAAAATTTTTGTCACAGGACAGGTATCACATGACAGAGGGATCTCTGCTGGCTTAAGCTGACCTTCCAAGAATGTGCTCTATACGAATTGATGCTTGTGCTGCCTTAACAAACAGCAAAGGAAGTCAGCAGAAAGCAGAAGTCCCTATGAGAAAGTATCTCTCAAAGTCAGCCAGACTCCTTCCAGCCATATGTGGATTATGGCTACTGAATTTTATTTTATTTTATTTTTATTACCTTGCAGCATGCAGAGAATGTGTTTGTTGAGCTGGGCTGATCTTCGGTGTGAATGAAGAAGTCAAATACTCTATCACTGACCTACCATGCCAATACTGAGCAAAGGTAGATTATGCCATTCTTGCTGGCTTTGCAAGCAACTCTGCACAACATACTGACAAAACATGGAGGAGTTGGGAAGTGAAGGAAGGGCTGGGTAGGGAAGGAATATGAATGCATTACTTCAGTCAGTGTAGGTTCTCTAACTGCTTGATTACTGTTTGCAAACCAAAAAAGAAAGTGTTTTATTACAAAATGTTTTAAAACCCTATGACTGGGTGTATTTTACCAATATCAGGCTTTGTTCTGTGTTCCCAAGCAAAAGGCAGCATTCTAAACTGCTTCTAAATGGACAGCTCCCAAAGCTCAGCTCAAGATGCCAGGGGCGACTTGGTAGTTACATATCTAGCCTGCACCGTTCTCACTTTTCTTCAGGGACTACTCCAAGTAACATATTTGGTCGCTACAAATAAAATATTAACTAAAAAGCAAAAAAAAGGCATACTAGCCTGCTTCCTCAACGATCCACACATGGCAGAGTGATTTAAGAAGTATGTGGGGGGAGGAAAAAGCATAGCTGGCTACTTCTTGCATAGTTCCTGTTAGAGGCATGAGTCAAATCTTTCCAGCTGAGCAGAAGAGGCACCTACTCCTCTAACTACATCCTTCCTACATTTGTAACTGTGGAGTTGTTCCTGTAGAGGAATGCAACTCTCATTTTGCTCCCTCTTGGGAACATCTTTTTAAATAAAATGCTTTCCCTCTTTTAGCCACACACAGAGAATCAATTCTTTAAAATGCAGAAAATGGTCAGATTTCAAAGAACTGCTCCCCCTCATCTTCAGTTGTGAAAAGCCTCAAAGTTACACATTTTAAAGCCTTTAAATCAGGCTTTTTGTTTGTTTCGCTTAATCTACTTTCATCTTTCCACTTGTTGGAAGCTCAGATTTTTACAATTGTATGCCCTTCCAAAAGAGATGGAGGTCAAAAAAAAAAAAAAAAGAAAAAAAGAAAAAACCCAATCACATATGGATTCAATGTGCTCATCCTCCTAGGCATATCCCAGTAGGGTAAATGAACTTGCCTGGTAGAAATACAGATTTGTAAGCAGGCAGAATTTGTTCTGTCCCAGAGAAATATATTTTGCTGGCTCATCTTGTATTGGTGCATCACACTCATTCCTTGTCTATCCAGTTGCTGCAAAGGAGTGACCAACAGGAAATATTTCAAGGAAATATTGAAGGAAGGCATTTAGATTTGTCTCAAGTTAATAGCAGCTGCCATTAAGCTGCCACATAAGTGAGAGTGCAACCTATGAAACCCAGTTCTAGAACAACTGCTCCTTCAGTAAACACTGATTAAATCATGTTGATAATAGGTTCTCTGTCTGCAAAGCCCAGACAGGTTGGAGCTTTACACCCTACATATATTCTTCCACATATTCTCTTCTCCTTATTCTTTTTCTTCATATTTAGAAAATTAGGAACAAACCTCAACCACCTTTAAATGCATTGGACTTTCAAAATATGAAATGTAGGTCACCTAGATTTATAATCAGATATAAGATAGGTCTGGAATGAGAATTACAGTTACTTTGGACTACAATCCAGACAATCAAACCTTAATCATCAGTTGTGTTCTAGTAAGACAGAAATTTAGCAGCTGCCCAAGTCTAGCTCATTATACACTTCTTTGGCTTTATTATTTAAATCTGAAGTTCCCTTAGCTGTTTGCAGATCTGCTTCCCATCACTGTTTACACAGACCCGAAACCAAACCAGCGAGACATAGCTTGCAGGCATCGCTGACCTCACCAAGGTTCAGCACACAACACTGCAGCTCATTCGAGTACATGTGATTCAGACTCCCCAGACTTCAGAGCACTGCTCAGAGTCACATGGATACTCTAAAAAGTCTAAGAGTGGGTTTGAGAGCCTAACTCTCCCTCTCCTGCCTGAGGCCCTGCCGCTCTCTTCGGACGTCAAGAGCAGCCTTAAGTTTTGCAACTCCAGCTTCTCAGTGAAATAGTTGTAACAAAAGTAATAGAGAAATACCCCACAGACTACTTCCCTAAATCTCAGCTTGGACATGTCACTGATAAAACGTGAGTTTCAGGCTGAGGAAAGCAGACTCTGTTCTCTAGATGTTGTTAAGTGACACTATAATCACTTATTTCTGCAGAAATGCCGAAACTGTGAAACAAAGCACAGATGCTTCTCTAAAGAACAGCTGAAAGAAGCTTCTATACACAGAATGCGTGGGGATTCGGGATCTCAAACACAGGCAGGTGTAAGAGAACTCACAATACAGACAGCAGCATATGCTGCTTCCCATTAGCTAGTTCAATTTCAATCTTCAAGGTCCTAAAAAGGACTCACCAACAGCCTCTCCTCCAAAGAAACACAAACAGCCTGCTATAGATAGCATTTATTGCAGTAGTTGAACAAAGGTTTGTACAAGGCAGAAGCAATTTACAGCTCTCAACATATCTTCAACAAAATAATCAACT
The DNA here is from genome assembly GCA_013397115.1 of Edolisoma coerulescens. NCBI lineage: Eukaryota > Metazoa > Chordata > Aves > Passeriformes > Campephagidae > Edolisoma > Edolisoma coerulescens. The sequence continues at coordinate 837,743 of VWZW01000175.1, forward strand.
GCATGATTGGATCAACAGATAATAAAATTTGTCATTTAAAGTTAAAAGGCTAACCAAGATGTTACCAAACACAAATGTAGGTCCTTCCATTAACACAGAACAACCCAAATCAGAAAGAATACTATCTTGCAACTGATACAATTATTGAAGCAGTGTTTTAAACCAGCAGAGAGAAGAGCTTTCCTAGTCAATCAATAACAGTGGGCTACATGAACTAGGAAAGAAGGGAGAGTATTAATACAACAGCAGCCATGCATTAAGAAGTGTGATACTTAATATACGTATTATACAAGAATAAATCTGAAACAGATCAGATTTATTACTTGGAAGGTGAGTATGTAATAGCTCAACCTTGAAGAAATGTTACAGCAAAGATTGTTGTTCTCACCCGTGCTACTTCCTATAAACTCTGGTGTATTACGAAACCTTGGCAGCACAGCATTATCTAACAGTTCTTCTGTATTGCTCCAACAAGTTAAAGGGCCAGGTTGTAGCTGGAAGGGCCAGCTTCCTTTCAACTAATCTGTATCTCATCTCCATCTCTGAAGTAGCTCCCACTTTGCTTGCACGTTAGCAGAAGTGTGAATTAGTTTTGAGGGACCTCCTGAAGTAGTCTGGTGATCTGAAATGAAATTCTCTTCCTCTATTAATCTCACTCTGAAAACCAGAGTATCTACACACCTCCAGGTTAACCAAGAAGAATTCAAATGTGTTGACACCTCTCACAAATGCTTAGCATTTCTGGGCAGAAGTGCAAAACCAAGTCAACTGCCTAGATGGAAAACCATGCATTTAGGGTCAAGATTCCTCTGTCTCTCCCCCTTCCTCCCTAACCAAGACCATAAATTGCAGTCTAAGAGACATGTTCAGCATCTGGCTAGCACTATAGGTGCCCAAGCTTGCAGGTTTCTTCCCATTTGACCTGGAAGTTCTTGCAGCTCACACATTCCAATAGAAAGCTGGACAGGTATTACACATGGGAAAAAAAAAAAGCTAGAAAAGGGTACATAAGCCCTTAGAGACCTCAGTTCAGGAAGCATGTTCAGGATGTCCATAGGATCCAGATTCTCATGAAATCTAACAGAGAATGGACTGCAAGAGTAACTGAGTGGTTACATTTCAGTCAGATCTACAGAAGAGCAAGGGACGGAATCCAGCTGTGTACCTACCAGAACTAGAAAAGGGCTTGGCTGGAGCTTTTCGGGGTAAAACTCTTTGTTTCTGAAGCCATGCAGCAGTGGGGTTAGGAGACATTTGGACTTGTGTCTTGGAATGGCAGTAGCACCTATTGCTCAGACTTTAGCCATGTAAATTGCAAAATACAAAAGACAGCAGGACTGCAGATAACTCTTCTGGCAAATCTCCTATCTATGCATGGGCAGCTTGCTGTTCACGTGCCTTGGGGAGGAGACACACAGAAAGAGATGGAAGGGTAAAGATGAGATTGAGGAATCACTGAGTCCAGCACAAGACCATTAATTATGTTCAGCAACTTTCACAATACTCCAGTTTCATTTACTGACTTCACTTTATGTTTTCACCTGACAAAAAAACCTTAGTTTTTTACATCTTGGAGCCTCAGTGTCTGCCACAGGTTGGAAGCTGCCTCTGGAAGACCAAGTTAGAAGCCATGATACTGAATGAATTCACTGAGTAGATTTTAGGAAATAAAGCATAAGGACTTTTACAGAGTTGGTTTGTTAATATTAGGTTGTGGAAATACAACCCTGATATACAGAAACGTTTCAATAAGGCAAAATTGCAACTTTTGTTCCTGTCTGTTGAGACCTTAAGAAATTCTTTCTGGAAGAAAATACAAAATGTAACTGAAAAAAATAGGGGAAAACCCAATCTGTGCCACTAACCTGTGCTACAAATACCAACTTCTAGAACTTGTCTTGTAAAGAAAGATCAAAATTTTAATAAAAACTGACATACTTTACTGATCAGAATTAATTTGAAGTTTTAACATTAAAATATTCATTTCTGCATGCACTCTGCATCCTGCATAACATAAAACACACGTACCAAAACTAGCCATATGTTGTTCATGACTACCTCCCTTCTGATGAACCATATACTTTGCATAATTTGTGAATCAAGTTGTATTTGCTTCATATACATGCACACACACATTAAAAATAAAATGGAAAACGGAGGAAAAGGGAAAAAGGACTGAAAATCCCAGCAACCTAACTAACCTCTAGCTTGAATACCCCAGTTAGGTGGCTAAAAAAACAGGTGGCATGAAACTAAGCACCAGTATATTAAAACTTGCAGAATCTTTTTTACATATCTAAGAAGTACTCCCAAGGGGAAGCTGCAAGGCCACTGCTTCTGTTCCTGCTAAACAATTCAAGCTTTAGCGAATACTTGATGCAATCCTTGCTCAGCAAACACCTCAACTTACCATCTTGAGGTGTCATTTAACTGGCCAGGACAAAACTGGTGAATACAGAGCAACCCTATCTGTACTTGCTGTGGCAGATCACTGCTAACCATACACATGAGGGAAGGACTGGACACTTTGTATGGGGTGCCAAAAACCTGCCAGGTGAGTAGGCAGAGTTGGAGTGAATTCCCATTAATGAATCTGAGAAACTCGCCTTGAATGGGGGCACCACCATCACAAAAACTTTACACAAAACATGTGCAAATGCAACTTACAGCATTGTGTGATCTTCTGGATGTTAGAAGTTATGCGTTGGGCTAGCTGATTAGGATCTCCAAAACCCGGTCCGTATGACATGGCTGAGTAGATCTGCTGTCAAGGTCATCCACAACAGGAAAAAGTCAGATAGCCTCTATCTACAGAAAACAATAGTTATGTTTTGGTCATTGGTTTACAAAGGTCTTCATCATCTTAAAGAAGAATACATGGGAAAAGATTAAAGAAAACTCCATATGCTAATGTTTATGCTCTCCAAAAGCACTGTACTTCAAAGATAGATTTAAGAGTTTATTCTTTGTCAAACTTCTTATGTATTTTCCCCACCGTAATCAAAGAGAGAGTATAATTTTCATTTGTTGCCATTCCAGAAAAAAAAGCTGTATGTTTAATCTGAAAATGCCAAGCCCTCTGAAGAATTATGTCCCAAACCAATTATACTGTTATCTACATACCATGTATCACCCATCCCACCAATACAATCCAGCATATGTAACCACTGGAAAAAAACCCCAGCAGGTATCGCACAAGACATCAGAAAGAAGGCAGCACCCAGTTTCCTCTAAACACCAATAATTTGTATCAACTTCAGTTTTAGTTTAACCCAGTGTCACCTAAGTTCTATGAATTATCACTTTATCCTGTTTCAGCTGCTGAATTTATCAATATGAATTCATTTTTCAACAACTTGGGTATTCAAACATATTTTTAGGGGAGTTTTTCCATCCATACAGATCAAATTTCAGCACAAGCTCATGTGCTCATATTCTAAATCGAAATTAACAAGACATAGATCACAATACCTGTGTAAATCAAAACTGGCAGTTTATCTGTTCTGCAGTGAGAATGAAGAATAATCAATCCCACAATTCCCTCCAGGCTGTTCTCTCTTGCACATCATCTTCACAGGTTGAACATTTTAACTTCCCCCCATTTCCACTGTTCAACCCAAACCATGTGCCTTCCAAGCAATGTCCTCTTCTCCTGGCCTGTCAGCTTCTGGTTAAGAGACACTGCTAACACTCAATTTCAGGTACAGAGAAAAAGAAAGCACATTTAATGCATGAAAAGAAGGAAATAAAAAGGCCAACTGCTTTGTCAAGTATGACAGCAGCTGTGCTACAATTTGCAAACTCAAGTCCTTACAAACTTTTTTTAAATACAAACAATTAACAGTCCTTGTTGCCAAATACGATTTCCTTTCACCTCTGGAAATGCCTATATTAATACAGGCAGCAATACCCTGGTTGCTTTAAAAGATGACTACTTTCATATCTCTGTAATATGAAATGATCTCTAGTGGAGCCAAGACACTGTACTGGTCCCGACATTGTACATCCCACCAAACCTTCACCAGGGATGTCACTACAGAGGTCAGGCCCACCACTGCTGCCCTGCAGGTGACATCACCTGTGCCACATGAACAAGCTGCTGCTATCATGAAGACAAATCCTGCATGATTTTGAAATGGCTACTTCACTATGATCCCAAACCCTGCTTGGAGTCTTCCAGACTCCAAGACCTCGAGGTTTTCCCTAGCAATGAACAACCTGACTGCAGATGAGCCAACAGGGAGTGTATTTGCACTCTTCTACTTGCTGCACTATCGCCCGCGAGTCATGCCAGCTGTCTGCAGTGGCGTTTCCTGTCTTTGTCTGTACCACATGCAGATTCAAGTTATTTTGACTAAAGTCTGAAGTCAGTCAGCCAGCCAGCCTAAATCCCACTTATCTGGGCCAAGGCTGGCATTACAACCCTTGATCTTCTTGGAAACTCCAGGCAACATTACACTGAATTTGTATTGTAAGACCAAACCCATGTAAACTTTACAGCAAATAAATGGCTCTATACCTTGGTGCATTGAATAAATAAGGAAATCTACCAATTCAGTGAAAAATACAATCATAGGCATAGAATCCAAAGAAACCACCTAAAAAACTAAGTCTGAAAAAGATTTCTCAGAACTGCTGACAGGTTTTTTTTCTAAGTTATGACTATTTCTAGACACCTTAGTAGAATGCTAACTACAATGCTACTGACTAAAAACCTTTCTAGTTAAATATTATAGTTAATGTTAAAAGTCAAACATATGTTTAATGTTAAAGTTAAAATGCCTCTGCTGAGGAGAAGAGACGGCAAAAGACCAAGTTACCTTGTGTAGAACTAACTGAAATATTATTTCAGTCAGTATTTCACAACCTTTTTCTTCTTTCATTATTTGTATTCACCAAACAGCTGCCTGAAACACTGTTCTCAGGAACATCTTTACAATCAAGAGATACACACTGAATATTTCATCCAAGTCTTGACAAAAACAGTTACTGCTTTTCTTTTTTTGCCTTGCAAATTTCTACAGCTAACTGTAAGTATCTTTAAACAAGTTACACTCCCCTACACTGACAAACGTACAGATTGTTCAAGACATAAGACTTAAGAATTTTTCAACTTCCTACTACAGCCAAACACAACAGATAATGAGAAGATGGTCAGATGACAGACTGCAAAGTCCACAGGATATAGTTCAGCTTTTCATCTGCACACGTAGATCTCTCTAACTGTTGACACAATTCTTCATATCAACTCACATACTTAAGAATTGAGATTTACAGTAAATTTGTAGGACAGCCATGTAAATTCACAGCTGGTTTACTCCATGCACATTCTTCTGCTAACAATGCTCTTACATTCCTGAGTATTTTGATAATACAGGTTGGTGACAGAGTAAGCGACTGGTCTGGGGAACAGACAGAGGTAAGAGGACAGCCATCAGCTGTCATCCCTTCCCAACCTTCACCACACTTTCTCCTTCTAGTTCTCACAGCAACATGGGCATCTGAACCAGATGAACACCCTACATCCACTCACACCCCCTTCACTGTTAGTGAGTTACTTTACTTGTTGCTGAGTTACTCAAACTCCTCTGGAAACACAGATAAGCTGAGCCCTTGGAAAGTCAACTGCTAATGACCTAAACAAGGTCAGGGTTTCAACCACCAGGAAACAAAACAGGCCTGCACCAAGCACTTCCTTCCATCCAGGGTGATAGGAGGATTCATCAAGACACTGAATTTCTATAGAAATTACCCCTTTTCACTTTCACAGCATTTAACTACTCTGTCGTGATGTATTTTGGTATTACTGGCTGCACAACTTACAAAACAGGGAAGTTAAAAGCCTGCTGCAGTTGCAGGAAGTACACTTTGCCTTCAAACTAGGACGGAGCTGCACTTGTGGTAGTTTTCAGTTCCTCTAAAAGTTTCAGTCAGGTGTGAGTTTCTGATTGTACCTTTTATCTTCTGCTCAACACCTCTGCCTCTGAATGGGAGTACACCTAGTAGCAATTCAGCTTGTCAAGCTACTGAAGAAAGTCCAAGGAACTGAGTCTACAGGCACAAATGAAATGAAAAATCAGAACAATTCATTAACACAAACTGAAGCAGGACCTCACTGTACATTGAGGTTTAAAGAATTCAAAGGACTGCTATATTTTTTTTGTAATTTCTGCATTAACTGGTTCCTACATCATACGATCACTCCATACCAAAGCAAAAAATGAACCTTAGTATCAATGTATTTTCTAGAAAGGTGTTTGTCAGGCATAAGAAAAAAATCCACTTTTCCATTGGCTATGAATGTAGAGACAGGAAAATGGGGACTCCTACATCTAAGCATCTCCCCAGTGTCATTCCTGAAAGCTCCATCAGCATAAAAGGAAGAGATGCGACAAGCACCGCACATGTCAGATCTCACAGCAGTCACCCGAGTATCTTGCAGGCTTCAGCCAGCTACAGTTAATAAGCACCTAATCTATTTTGTATTTTCTCATTTAGATATTTGAAGAATCCTCCTTCTCCCAGAAATCTAGCCCATATACATTAGGATAAACACCCTTAAGCAATAGTTTTATTGTTTGAGCAATGTTATAGCATCAGGACCTAGAAATGTTTACATGGACCCTTAACTTTCAGAAAGCAGAAAGTACATACTGCATTCCACAGAACATTTGAAAATTTAAATCTGATCTGAATTTAAATCTGATTTTATGCCTTTAAGTATCTAGAGACAAGTCATGGGGCTTTCCTTAGGGGATTTTTTCTCCTAAATAAAAGTCACAGTAACAAAGCTTCTCCTAAACAATATGTGGCTTCCTTTATAAACTACTGCCCCTCCCAAAAAAAAGAAGTGCAAAGTTCTTCAAGCAGGGTGAAAACACAGGCAAAAGTGATGAACTGCTGAAAGACTTGGGGAAAAATTTCAGCAAGTCATGATGTTAGCTTCAGAAAAGATAAGGACCTCCTGCTACAGCACCTGAAGGATTCTCATAACTGACTCATAGCAACTGACTTAGCAAGATAGAGGTGAGCATTAAATCTGTCATTATTTTTGCTAGGGGATGAGGGAGGTTTAAGTTTTTGCCTGGACTTATTTCTTTTTTCCTTTATATCTAAGCTAAAATATTTAGAGACTGATATTACATTTACCACTTTGTGATTTTTCAGCTCCTAATGCGCTGAAATCCTGGTCCACAGGCAGGCTCTAGGCCCCCATAATACAAAACTGACTGTGGAGCATAACAAATATGCAAACACAGTAAAATGAAATTCTTCTTGCTTTCCTAAAAGAAAAGTTTCCAGATTTTTTTTATCCTCTAGTTTCAGGTAGAAGTCAAACTTAAATCCATACAGGGTAGGATAAAGCAAGCAAAGTTTATTTAAAACTGCATCAACACTAATATAAGAGCTGTCAAAAGGTAACTTCCTACCCACTCTGCACAATTCCCTCAGCCTTGTCACATTACTGAGGCTGAAACCTACCAAAACCAAGTTTGCATCACCTAACAGCTCTACGTTTGGGTTTTTTTGAAATAATTATTAGATTGTGCCACTGCTCAGTGTTTTAGTCATTTTTCCTAAAGAGGATTCTGTTGAACAAAGATGCAATTTAAAGCAGAGACATTTTAACTGCTCAGCATGAAAAACTAAATTACAGAAGCCTGAAATTCTATTAGGCCTAATGCATCACCAACACTTAGCATATATGGATAAAAATTAACATGCTTATAATTGTCTGATTCATCCACACTGATATTTATGATGAACTAGATGAAGGAAGTGCATAGCTTTCACAAGCCTAAGAGAACATATTAGTGCTTGGCAAAACGCCTTAAGTAAGAGAATTATGTTCCCTAGCAGTGCAAAATGCATTTAAAGGTCTTACGATGAAGCAGGAATAGGAAAATGAACACTGGGGACTGGAACTATTGGGGAAGAGAAGGAATGGGGAGTCTGAAAATGGACCTGAGATGACCATTTCAAAGTGCCCAGTTTCTTGTGCTGCTGGTAGGCAAACATCTCATGGGAAAAAGAAGATGGATGAGAAGCCCAACATATCTGGCATGTGAGATGTTCTCACCCAATTCTCCCTCATGGTAGCTTGTTCACATTGAACAAAGTGCTCAGATCAAGTGCACTGAGTGAGAAGTTACCTTTGCACAAAATCTGACTGCAATGGATGCCGAGTCTCTCTGAGGCCTATCAGGGTGCTAATGACTACATATAGCTCATGGTCTCTTTTTTTCTCTCCCAGGAGTTTCACTTCAGTGTAAGCCACCAAGAAGAGTGCTACCTCATGTTCTTCCATAAGACTACAAAAGGCATCTTCACAAAGCAAACACAGACTCAGTTTATAGCAATGCCACCATTTAGCACCACTTTCTTCTAATTTTGACATATTTTAACTCTTTTTTTGGTCCCCTTTTCCTTCTTTTCCATTAAGAGCAATTGCACAATCCCCAAGCTCCAAGCAGAAGGGCTGCACTACCGCAAAGGACAAGCCTGGATAATGACCCATCAGTAGGTCTCCACTCGCCCTGCTGTCACAGAAGCCTTTGAACGGCTTGTGGAGGGGAACACAGCATAGGAGCACCTTGCTTCTGGCAAAGTATCCCAGGATTTTATCACTGGGCTTCTTCAATTAAGATGCAGTGCCCAGCACTGCATGCAGGGCGGAGTGAAACCTTCCTCTGAATTGCTGAGTTTGAAGAAGCGCCCATTCCTGATGCAGGGGCGAGTGATTCACGAGGAAAACAGCGATAATGTCGGGCCGGGGGCCGGCGCGCCAGGCCCAGGCTCGCTATTTACATCGGCCACTTTTATAATGTCCCCTCCTCCCGCTGACATGCTCACCTCGGACGTGGAACAGCAAGGGGAGCATTTCCACAAGGCAGGAGTGCCCGTCCTACCCTACAGTTCCACACCAGCTGCTGTAAAAAACCCGCTGTAGGCCCCGACTCTACCCCGAGAGCATCGCCAAGCCCAAAGCCCTGGTACNGCCCGCAGCCGCTCCGCTCGCCCCACGGCCGGGCACGGGGGGGCGGCCCCGGCCCCAGAGAGGCCCTTCCCGCCGCCCTCTGACAGGCTCCCCGCGCCTGGCAGCCCCTTCCCGGCTGGCCGGACGCCGCCCGGGTCACCCCTGCCTGAGGCGGGCGACACCCCCGGCGCCCCAGCGGAGCTCCCGCGGCTCTTACCCGGCCCCGGCGAACCCGCTCCCCGGGGGGCG